>CAUYPK010159788.1:0-15310 GCA_963574355.1 Loris lydekkerianus | reverse complement strand
AGATCTCTATAAAGAGAACTATGAAACTCTAAGAAAAGAAAGAGCTGAAAATGTTAACAAATGGAAAAATATACCATGCTCATGGCTGGGAAGAATCAACATTGTTAAAATGTCCATACTACCCAAAGCAATATATAATTTTAATGCAATCCATATTAAGGCTCCAGTGTCATAGTTTAAAGATCTTGAAAAAACAATACTTTGTTTTATATGGAATCAGAAAAAACCTTGAATAGCCAAGACATTACTCTGAAATAAAAACAAAGCAGGAGGAATCACGCTACCATACCTCATACTATACTACAAACTGATAGTGATCAAAACAGCATGGTAGTGGCACAAAAACAGAGAAGTAGATGTCTGGAACAGAATAGAGAACCAAGAGATGAATCCAGCTACTTACCGTTATTTGATCTTTGAGAAGCCAATGAAAAAGATTCAGTGGGGAAAAGATTCCCTATTTATCAAATGGTGCTGGTGAGCTGGCTGGCAACCTGCAGAAGACTGAAACTGGACCCACACCTTTCACCATTAACTAATATAGACTCTCACTGGATTAAAGATTTAAACTTAAGACATGAAACTGTAAAAATACTAGAAGAGAGTGTAGGGAAAACCCTTGAAGGAATTGGTCTGGGTGAGTATTTTATGATGAGGACCCCCCGGGCAATTGAAGCAGCTTCATAAATACACTACTAGGACCTGATCAAACTAACAAGCTTCTGCACAGCCAAGAACACAGTAAGTAAAGCAAGCAGACCACCCTCAGAATGGGAGAAGATATTTGCAGGTTATGTCTCCGACAAAGGTGTAATAACCAGAATCCACTGAGAACTCAACCGTATAAGCAAGAAAAATACAAGTGATCCCATCGGAGGCTGGGCAAGGGATTTGAAGAGAAACTTCTCTGAAGAAGACAGGCACATGGTCTACAGACATCTGAAAAAATGCTCATCCTCTTTAATCATCAGAGAAATGCAAATCAAAACTACTTTGAGATATCATCTAATTGCAGTAAGATTACCGTATTTCACAAAATCCCAAGACCAGGGATGTTGGCGTGTCTGTGGAGAAAAGGGAACTCTTCTACACTGCTGGTGGGAATGAAATTAATGCATTCCTTTTGGAAAGATGTATTTAGAGAACTTAGAGATCTAAAAATAGATCTGCCATTCAATCCTACAATTACTCTACTCAGCATATACCCAGAAGACCAAAAATCACATCATAACAAAAATATTTGTACCAGAATGTTTATTGCGGCCCAATTCATAATTGCTAAATCATGGAAAAAGCCCAAGTGCCCATCAATCCACGAATGGATTAATAAATTGTGGTATATGTATACCATGGAATATTATGCAGCTTTAAAGAAAGATGGAGACTTTACCTCTTTCATGTTTACATGAAAGGAGCTGGAACATATTCTTCTTAATAAAGTATCTCAAGAATGGAAGAAAAAGTATCCAATGTACTCAGCCCTACTATGAAACTAATTTATGGCTTTCACATAAAAGCTATAACCCAGTTACAACCTTAGAATAGGGGGATGGGGGAATGGAAGGGGAGGGAGGGGGGTGGTGGGTAGAGGGAGGGGGGTTGGTGAGATTACACCTGCGGTGCATCTTACAAGAGTATAGGTGAAACTTAGTAAATGTGGAATGTAAATGTCTTAGCACAATAACTAAGAAAATGCCAGGAAGACTATGTTAACCGGTGTGATGAAAATGTGTCAAACGGTCTATGAAACTAGTGTATGGTGCCCCATGATCACATTAATGTACACAGCTATGATTTAATGAAAAAAATAAAAGAATGCATAGTTTTCTTCTGCACCCAAGCCTGGCCTTACTCTCCAATGGTGAACAATGACCACCAGAAAGTACTCTAAATTATGATAAACATGAAGGGAAGTGATCTGAATCACTTACGTACAAGCTTTCATTTTTATCAGAGACAGACCCCAAATGTATAAAACTTGTCAAATAGATCCAGGTCTCTTGGCTGTAATAACTTCCCCAAAAGGCCAGGCATTCGTGAGCGAGATGCTGTCAACACCCAGTTCAAACCCACTATCTATCTCACACCTTCCTTCATGCCTTTTGAGAAACCCAAGAAGGAGTGTGTTCCAAGAGTTTTTTTTTCTTTTCCTATTTGGAATTCCGAAAGCAACTATATTATTTGTTTCATTTGGTCAAGACTGCAAGTGGTAAAAGGGGAAAAAAATAAGTATTCACCCCATTTTCTCTGACAGATTTAAAACAAATTAAGGTTGATTTAGAAAAATTTTCTGATAACCCAGATAGGTACACTGATGTTCTCTAAGGGTTAGAACAAAGATTTGACCTCTCCTGGACAGTTGTAATGCTACTAGTAGATCAAATTTGAACTTTGAATGAGAAAAAAATGAAGTTTTGGATGAGGCTAGAAAGTGGGGGTGATTTGTGTATGTAGTATTGGAAATGACCACAAATCACTGCACTTTCTAGCAGTATGTTCTCTGAGGAAAAGGACAGAGACCCCACGGGAAGACAGGCAGTTCCCTTTGAGGATACCCAATGGGGCCCTGAGAAAATAAAGGGACTGGTGGTGCAAACATTTTCTTACATATATCTTGGAAAGTTTATGCCAATCCAAGAAAAAGCCTATGGATTATTCTAAGTTGTCTACCATTTACCAAGACCAAAATGTAAGTCCCTCAGGCTTTCTTGAGTGGTTTAGGGAGGCAAAGAGAAACACACTCAGTTGACACCAAACTCTTTAGAGGGTCAAATTATTTTTAAAGTTAAATTTATTATTTTAGGAGCCCATACATTAACCAAAAACTTCAGAAATTAGCTCTAGGCCCCAGTCATAGCCTAGAGAATCTTTTTAAAATCTTTATAATCAAGATCAGGAGGAAGTGGAGAAAAAAGGATACAACAATTACAGCCGTAGTGATGGAACTCTGACAAACGGGCACCATTCAGGAGCAGAGGAAAGCCTGAGGAGCTAAGAACAATTGATTCCAGTGTATTTACATTGGCTACTTCAAGCCCTGGGGTTCTGTCCAGAATGCAAGGGTGACCACTAGAGGGCAGCCTGTTTCCATAGGTGAAGGCCTCCTGAGAAAGCAACCCCATCAGACTGTGAACTGGACTGAAGGTGCCCAGGGCAGTTTTTCATGGCTCCAGCTTGTATCATCACCCATCAAGGGCTCGAAGTCTGCTTCACAGTGGAGGGCTAGGAGACAGAATTCATTCTGGACACTGGAGCAACCTTTTCTGTACTCCTCTCTAACCCTGGTGTTCTATCTCACAAATCTGTGACTATACAGGAGGTGTCTAAAAAGCCAGTTACTAAATTATTCTCTCAACCTTTAAGTTGCAATTGGGATGATTGGCTGTTCTCTCACACCTTCCCATTCATGCTTGAAAGTTCTGTTGCCCTTATGGAGAAGGACATACCAGCTAAAGTGAAAACAACTATTTGTATGAATATGGGACAAGACCTATACTATACCTTCTCTTATTAGAGAACTAATTTAACCCAGAAGTATGGGCTACTGAGGGACAGGTGGGAAAACCAAAATATACTCAACTGGTCTAAGTTACCTCAGGGAGTTAGGGACAGCCCTCACTTGTTTGGGCAAGACTTAGCTCAAAACTGAAGTCATTTCTCATATCTCACAATAACTCTTATTAGGTAGGTAGATGACATCTTTTGGGAGCACCAGATGCAAAGGAATGCCACAAATCTACCCAAGATCTATTAAACTTTCTAGTTGATTATAGGTACAAAGTTTCCAAGGCTAGTGCCACATATGGAGCAAATACTTATTTATTTCCCCTTTTACCACTTGCAGTCTTAACCAAATAGTGCTTGAAGTGCACTATTTTGGTCTCCAACTTTCAGAGGGGAAGAGAGCCTTGGGAAAAGAAAGAATAGAATGAATATTGGCCCATCATAAATCTCAAACTCTCAGACAGCTTCAAGTCTTCTTAGAAATTGCAGGCTTTTGCAGACTCTATATTCCTGGATATGGTTAAATAGCTAGATCACAATATTCTTTAATTGAGAATACTCAAAAGAGCTACAAGGGAGGCTAAGGCAAGAGAATCTCTTGAGGTTTGAGGTTTCTGTGAACTGTGATGCCATGGCACTCTACTGAGGACGACAAAGTGAAACTCTGTCTCAAAAACAAAATAATGCTCAAAAGAGTGCCTTATCAATTTAGAATGGGAACTGGAGGCAGATAAGGCATTCCAACAACTGAAATATGCTCTTTAAACAGGCCTCTGCTTTAAGTCTTCCTACTGAATAACAATTTAATCTGTATGTTAGAGAACAGACTGGAATTGCCCTAGGAGTCTTGACCCAAGACCAGGGTCCAGTTTTACAACCTTTAATTTATTTATTTTTTATTTATTTTTTATTTTTTTAAATCATAGCTGTGTACATTGATATGATCATGGGGCACCAGCCTTAAAGAAAGATGGAGACTTTACCTCTTTCATGTTTACATGAATGGAGCTGGAACATATTCTTCTTAGTAAAGTGTCTCAAGAATAAAAGAAAAAGTACCCAATGTATTCACCCCTACTATGTAATTTACCTTAATAAAGAAATTGACACCATAACTAAGAGATAGCCATGCTGTCTGCAGGTTGTACCAGCTGTACCCTGCTTAACCTCAGAGGCAATTAAGCTAACTTTGGGAAGAGACCTAATTATTTATACTTCTCATGACCTTACTGGACCTTTATTTATTTTTTTTTATTTTATTTTATTTTATTTTATTTTATTTTATTTTATTTTATTTTATTTTATTTTTTTGAGACAGAGCCTTAAGCTGTTACCCTGGGTAGAGTGCTGTGGCATCACAGCTCACAACAACCTCCAGCTCCTAGGCTCAAGCGATTCTCTTGCCTCTGCCTCCCAAGTAGCTGGGACTACAGGCCCCCGCCACAGCGCCCACCTATTTTTTGGTTGCAGCCATCATTGTTGTTTGGTGGGCCGGGCTGGATTCAAACCCGCTAGCTCAGGTGTATGTGGCTGGCACCTTAGCCGCTTGAGCCACAGGTGCCAAGCCATTACTGGACCTTTAAATTCAAAAGGCAATCTTGGGCTGTCATATAATGTGCTAATCAGATTAATGTCTTCTAGAGATGATGTCAACAGGCCACAAGCAGTAAAAATGGTTCCAGTCCAGGACCTGATTGTATTGCAGACCTTGGATCACCCTCACTCTGTAGAAACACTAACTGTCCCCTTCTATTGGTACAGGGTTCCCCCATTCAAGGCTGGGAAACGGACCCCAGTTTCCTACACCTGGGCAATTTCATGAGTAGAATTCCCTGATATTTTTCTCAAAGCTAGAGGGATCAACCCAAATTTCCATTTACCGTGAACCATGGATCACCTTGCTCTGAGGAACCTCTGACTGCCCCCCTTTATCATTGTCCATCTTCAGCAGGAAGCAATCAGAGCAGCTAGTACTCCTTTCTCCCTAACAACAGTTAGAGCTTCTATTCAGAGAGGTAAGGTTGATACAGGGCTCCCCCACTCAGTACTGGACAGGGACCTCTCAATTCTGTAGGCCCAGGTAAGCTGAGAAACCAGACCCCCATCTCTAGGAACAAGCAGACTACCTTTACCAGATCACACCTTTTGGGCTCTAGCAAGATCACGAATGAAGTAGCATGAAAGGGTGGCTCCACCTTGAATAAGGAGCACACACCCTTATTCCTTCCCTGAAGCAAAAACTGCAAAGACTTAACACTATATATACCACCAAAGGACCCATGTGGAAAAGGGTCTTTTCCTTTGCCAGAAGCTCTGATGTTTTTTCCTCCTTCTGTATTCCTTTGTGTCTAATAAAATCCTATCTTATCACTGGGGAAAAATAGATATATGTAATGCAATATATTTTCTGGACAATAGGTGATGCTCTGGGATTAGGAGACAAAAAACAAGCACCTGTTTTTGCTGTGCATGATAAGTGTATGAAGCCACTATCTAGTTGCCATGGAGACCCAGTCCCATCATCCTGATTTATTTGGACTTAATCAGGATGCAGTTGCTTCACTAGAATCCAATCCCTGCAGGGCTGTGAGCCTGACACTCATGCCAGACTTCTTCAGAGACACACCTCCCTGGCTTCCTAGAGTCCTAGGATTGCAGGTGTTGGTCACCATGCCCTGCCGGACACCACTAATATTTCTATTTTTCTCTTACTATCTTCTCTACTTTATGATTTTTAAAGTTTTCTTTTATTACTTTTTTTCTTTTCTCCATTCTTACTCTTTTCTCTTCTCTTCCTTTATTCCCTACACTAAAATGTCACTCTAGCACCTAAGCACAGAGACAAAAAAAAAAAAAAAAAAAAAAAAAAAAAAATTGTGGAGTAAGAGGACGTGCAAGGAGTAAGTAGGAGAAAACACACCTCAAGAGAAACAAACAAAAAAACTGGCAACATGAAAGACCAGAACAGAGAAAGACACCACCCTCACCAAATTTAAAGAAAAAAAAAAAAAATCAGCCCTATGTAGAAGTGGGGACATGACAAATATGTTCTCTTGGGAGGCTAAAGCTAGAATTCCCTAGCCCAGTTGTTTGAGGCCTCTGTGAGCCAGGACAATGCTGGGGCACCACAGACAAGGCCACTGAACAAAATTGTGGCCCATAAATAAAATACAGAACAAAATAAAACAAGACAGACAGAAACACCCCAAAAAGAAAGGGATATCTTTGTTGTCATTTGAAAGACTTATGAAGAAAAGATGAGAAAAGTAAAGATATATCACCACAAAAGAAAATTAAAAAGTGAGAAAATAAGAAAAACAAAAAGAAAGAAAAAGGAAGACCCATAACAAAGATAGAAATTGTGATATTAAAAACAACAACAACAACAAAATATGAGTAAATAAAAATTAAAACTAAAAATTTTAAAAAATATGAATAATGCAATATAATTTCCTGGACACTGGGTGGCTCTTCAGGGTTAGTAAACCCCCCCCACACACACACACTAAAGGGAGGGAGGAAACGTCCTTCTGCTACATCTGTGTATTGTGGGGAAAGGAAGTTACTAGTTAGTTGCCATGGAGGGCCAGTCTTACTTTCTTGGTATCTGGGCAGGGTTGCTGAATGAGCATTCAATCCCAGTATGTTTAGGGGCCTGAAACTTGTGCCAAACTTTATAGGAAACACAACTTGACCATCTAAACTGATCCCTGAGGCCACAAAAAGATCTTTCTAACTCACCCATGTCTTCATAGGAGTGAGACCAATGGTATCTGACCATGCCCAGCAGACCTAGTCAAGGCTGGTCACAGGCTGAGACCATAGAGGCTGTTCCTTTCCCAGAGCTCTCCCCAAATGTCAGCACCTCTGTCTGTTGGCCTCCTGTCAAGCAGTTTCTAGGTTCAATCATGCCTGTCTTGTTCAAGTTTCTTCGTTGTCTCAGGCTTGCCCAACAAGTCTCCAGTTACTTCCCAAATTCATAAATCTGTAGAATGCTTTCCCTAAATCCAGCTCTTTTCCAAAGGTTGGGTTTTTGCATGCCCACTGGAAACCAGCATGATCTCAAAACCTGGTCTCATTTTTCCCCACTTCCTTCACCCAGAGTAACATCTTTTCCCAGAGTTCAGTTTGGTTTGAGGGTCACCATCACTGGGTGCCACTGGGCGGGAGGACTCTCCTACAGGCTTGATCCCCCCAGAAATTCCATGTGTTGGCTTTGTACTTAGTTATAAAATTTCCTCTGCTTCTGACTTTCTTGGTTCCTAGAGTCCCATGCTATCTCCCTGTGCCCTTTCAATGATATTTCAGTAAGGGGTGTCTGGGATTTAATCTTTGCTCTGATCTTAAAAGAGTGGCTGATGAAGAAATGACTCTAGTTTGCCACCTTTGAGCTGACCAAGACACATTTTTGAATTTATGTTCATACAGTATTTTGAACACCATATACATGAACATACAACATAGCAAAAGAATATTATTATTGTATTTTGGAATTATGTATTACTTATGTCCTGTGACATAAAAACATAAGTAAGAGTAAGTGTACCTTGACCAGCTGTAGCACTTTCATTCAATAAACAGAACAATTCATCTCATTAGCTCTCACGAGGTGACTGTCATGCCAATGGATAAGCAAAAATCAGTACTTAACAATGGTAGGCACACCACTGAAGAGTTATTAAAGAAAAGTAGAGAATCTCTATATTATGTAAATATATACAAGGTAAAATTTTAGTTATGAAGATAATTATATAATAAGCTTTTCTATAGTTTGGTCATATGAATGTTACAGGATTTGAGCCTCCACAACACTCTCTCCCCCACTATCTGAATCTGTGCCATTTTGTTTCTGGAATTATGACTAATATTAAAACTTATAACTTTGAGTGATATTATTTCAGAAAGTGGTAAGAGTAACATGTTGCTTTCCATTGATGCTCACCCTGTCCCTCCTGATCTATAGTGGAGTTGTCCTGAAAAAGAATTAGACTTCATCTAAATTTTAAATTTCTTATCAAAATACATTATTAGGAAAATATATAAACCATAAAGTAGGAGAAGTATTTTTAAAACATATAGCTGTAGAAGGACTATAATTCTGAATATATAAATAATTCCTCAAACTCAATCATAAAAAGGCCCAATTTAAAATGGGCCAAATTTTTGAACAGGTATTTCATGAAGGATAATGTAAGTAGCCAAGAAGCACATGAAAAAATACTTCTTCAAAAAAATTGTCAAAGAAATGAAAAATAAAACCACTGTGACATACTACTAGAACTCATCAGAATGGCTGGAATTAAAATCTGGCAACATAAAATGTTAGCAAAGGTACAAAGCAACTGAAACTAAAACTTGTAGGAGTATAAAATGCTACAACAACTTTGGGGAAATTTTCAGCATTTTCTAATAAAATTAAATATATGTTCACCCTATTGCCTAGAGTGTTTACATGAGAAATTAAAGCATACATTCTCAAAAAAAAAATTGTACAAGAATGATCATAGAAGTTATGTTCTAATAGTTCAAAACTGGAAATAGGACAAGCATCCATCAAATCAAGAATTATTTCCAGTTTTGAACTATTAGAACATAGCTTTAATTTCTCATGTATATTTCTCATGAATAATATTTTTAAATACTGGTAAATACAACATAAAAGAATCTCAAAACCATTGTGCTTAGTGAAAGGAGCTTTACCAAAATGAATACAGGCTGTATTCATTTATATGTTATAGACCAAGTGTTAACAATATTTTTCTGTAAAAGACCAGGTAGTGAATGTTTTAAGCTTTGTGGATTACCAAGTAGTTGCAATGACCTAAATCTGTTGTGATTAGTCACAGACAACAGGTAAACAAGCACACTGTGTTTCAACTAAACTTTATTTATTAAAACAGGTGGTGAGCTATACTTGGCCCATGAGCTATAGTTTGATAATTCCTACCTGGAATAAGCAAAACCAATGTATCATAGAACAAAATTAGAATAATGATTGCCTCTGAGGGATAAACAGGTAGAGATTTGCTGAGTAAACACCCAGTGGAACCTCATGGAGTGAATGCACTTGTTGGAACTTATGAAATGGTACACTCAAGATTGGTGTCTTTCAAATTATGTAAATTTTACTTTGATATAAGGTAAAAAGAATTCTAAATTAACCCCCCAATTCTGTGCTTCTGGAGTACATTTCCAATCTAATACATGAAAATATGAGTATAATAAATTACACTCTCCTGGTAAAGTTATGTTATGTGGCAAAGTGGGCCTTAAGAAAGGGAGAGTATATGGTTGGACATGACCTCATCACATTATCTTTTTAAATATGGGTCTGGGGTGAAGCATGATGGCGGATGGGACAGATGTGTAGCCTACCTTTCCCAGGTCATCAGGTGAGAGGAAGGGGGGTCTGGACCTTTTTCCTGTGTGGATTGTTGGTATGGACAGACAGCTGGAGATGAGCAGTGAATTGGCGGATTGCTGTATATGAGGCGTAATTTAAAACCACAAACTCTGCTGTAGAAATTTTCCCTGCTTGGCTGTGCTGGCCTGCAGGCCCCTCCCTCACAGAGGATGGCAGCTTGCAATTCCTTGCAAAACCCAATTGACAAAAATTTATTCCTGAGCTGAGGTTAGCGACCTGAAAAGGGTCCTACTCAGAGCCACGAGGGGCTAGGCAACCCAATGAAAAATTGAAAGGAAGGGATCCCACCCGGGAAACAGACATTTTGAATTTTCCGAAATGGCGTATACCTTCCCCCAGAACAACAGAAGTGATTCCCCCACAACAGACTGGACCATTCCTGTGAGAAATATTGGTGTGGGCTGGCAGTTTAGGCTGATTAGTGAAGTGTTGGGTGGCTGGACTCAAAAGTCCATATTCAAAAGTGAGACTCTGAGCCACAAAAACAGAGGATAAGGTCTCTGTGCGCTGCAGCCATGGGAGCCGGCAGCAGTTAAAGCCAGTGGTAGCCAGCACCCTCCCCCACAGCCGATTGCAGTTGCCAGTTTACAGGAGAATGTGGGAACAGAGTGGAAAGATTTGTGAAGTGTGAACTTCTGCACCGAGTTGGGAGGTCAGATAGGAAGGCTGTCTGGAACAGAGCATCTGAGGTTGGACAATAATTAGGTAATAAACTTTTACAGAAACTCCAAAATGTTCATTGGCCAGGTAGGGTGGTTACCATAGTAACAGTGTAAACTGTGAACCAGGTATAAGTCTGGGAACCACTCACAGCACCACCTGGTGTCCATAAAGTATATTGCATTCTAAATATATTCCTACGAAAGTTGATCCCTACATCATACATATAGATGTATATTTCCACCTCTATACAAGAATAATATTTTTGTGGTTGGTGCCTTTTTTTTTCTTTCCTTATCACTTTCTTGAAGGAGCTATGGTTAATTTTTTCATTATTATTTATATATATATATATATATATATATATATAATTTTTTATTTTTATTTTTTCTATTTTTAATTTTTTCTTTCTTCTTTTTTAACTATTTTATGAACACCACTTATTTTCTCCTTTATTCCATATCTCTTCCTCTTCTTCCCTTCTTATGGTTTCTGAGAGTGCTTACATCAGATTTTTAGAGGTTTTTTTGTTTGTTCGTTTTGTTGTTTGTTTTTTTACCTTTTTAAATTATATTATGATTATCATTATTTTTTATTGTAGTTGTTTTTTTTTGTTGTTGTTGTTGTTGTTGTCTGCATGTTCATGTGTCTCTGTTTGTGCATCTGTGGGCTTATATGTCTGGTAGCCTTTTTATCTATTTGCTCATTTGGCCTCAATGAGTTTGGTGTTTTGCTAAATCCTCGGGTTGGCTATTTTCCCTAACTCCAATTTTCACATTCAACAAGAACAAGCAGGAGGCTAGAGTTGACAGCGAACCATGCTGTGAATACAAACCTGCAGGAGTAAAGACAGGGCATGAGGCACAGGTACTGGGAACTCAAAACAGCTTCTCTTCTGCAGGGGAATTTAGCAGGGATAGAAACAAATTCCCACAAAGTGGTTCTGTTCTGTTAGTAACATCAATTAGGGGTGGGGCTAGAACTGAGTGAACACACCTCAGACTCCATCAAGCACCTGAGGTTGTCAGGCCTCAACTCTCCCTGCTGGATAGAGACAGAGAGAAGTGGCCTGGCTGTACAGATATAAATTTCCTTGTGATTCAGGCAGGGGCAAACCCCTGGGGTATCTGCCCACTGGAGGCAACTGGGTCACAGCCCTGTGGGGCTAACAGTAACTGGGTGTGACAGAGATGCAAGGGGAAGGAGGCATCAACCTTCCCAGACTAATATATTTGCTTGATGGGTCCTCCTTACTTCATGGTTCCTTCCTTCACCGAAGGAAGTCATATTTGAGTTGTCAACAGACAACTGCGATGCAGTTGCCAGAGACCTTTTAAGCTCTCCTACCTGAGACAGGTGCTGACTGAGACAATTGATTTGAACCTTTTGAACTGAGCTAATCACCAGAGTACTATTCAAGTAGTGTCCTGGGTATGTGGTGGTAGGAAGGTTTGATTTTCCTTTTCAAATAGTTGCCTGTGGGGGTGGGGTGACTTAATTGCTGATATTTCTCCACAGCTGAAACTTCAACCCAGAGTAACTGTTTCACTAGGGTCAGAAAGAGACCAACTGAAAACAAGACAGAACCACTTAGCCCTACCACACCAAACAGGTCCCAGTTTCTCAGGCCATAGCACAGTACGGGTCCTCGACAAAGCTCTAGGGGAAAAGTCAAATGGTGTAAAATAATCATTGGGGTGGAGTCAGAGGAAAAACTCTGGTAACATGAATAACCAGAAGAGATCAACCCCCCTAAAGAAAGATATGGCAGATGAAACTGAAGATCCCATTGATAAACAGCTGCCCAAGATGACAGAAATTGAATACAAAATTTGGATTGCAAACAAGATTAACAGAATGGGAAAAAAATTGGAATTAGAAATTCAAAGAGCAATTCAAAAGTCAGAATTAGAAATTTGAGGAGAAATTCAAAAGTTGTCCCAAGAATTTAACAAATTTAAAGACAAAACCACCAAAGATTTTGATACACTGAAGCAAGAATTTGTACCCCTCAAAGATCTAAAAAAATACAGTAGCATCTCTCAGTAACAGAATGGAGCAAGCAGAAGAAAGGATATCTGACATTGAAGACAAAGCTTTTGAATGCTCCCAAAATGTCAAAGAGGAAGAGAAATGGAGCACCAAAACTGATCATTCTCTCAGAGAGCTCTGGAATAATTAAAAGAAGGCTAATATCCACCTCATTGCAATCCCTGAAAGGAATGAAGAGGACAGAGGGACAGAGGCTCTTATCCATGAAATTATGAAAAATAATTTTCTATACATGTCAAGAGATTCTGAAATTCAGATAGCAGTTTCAGAATCCCAGCACAACTCAATCTGAATAAGACATCACCGAGGCATATCATAATTAACTTCACTAAAGTTAATAAGAAGTAGAAAATTCTGAAAGCAGCCAGATGTAAGAAATCCATTACCTACAAAGGGAAGAATAGTAGAATGACTGTAGATCTCTCTGCTGAAACTTTTCAAGCCAGAAGAGGGTGGTCATAGACTTTTAATCTCCTAAAACAAAATAACTTTCAACCCCAGACCCTGTATCCAGTTAAACTAAGGTTCATTTATGATGGAGAAATTAAATACTTTAATGACATACATATGTTGGAGAAATTTGACATAACCAAACCAGCTCTTCAGGATATTCTCAGACCTATCCTTCATAATGACCACCCCAATCCTCTAACACAAAAGTAAACTCACTGAGAAACTTTTGATAAAACTCCAACTTCCACAATGGCGAATGGATAAAAAATGTTCACTGGACTCTTTAAAAACTCAATACCCAAAATTTTACCAGACTTACCAATATTCTTCCTGAATGGGAATGGCTTAAACTGTCCTCTAAAGAGGCACAGGTTAGCTGTCTGGATACAAAAACACAGGCCAGATATTTGCTGCATACAAGAGTCACATCTTACCTTAAAAGACAAATATAGACTCAGGGTGAATGGATGGTCATCTGTATTTCAGGCAAATGGTAATCAGAAAAAGAAGGTGTTGCAATTCTATTTGCAGACACAATAGGCTTTGAACCAAAAAAATAAGGAAGGTTAAGAATGGTCACTTAATATTTGTTAAGGGTAATACTCAATATGATAAGATTTCAATTATTAATATTTATGCACTCAACATGAATGTGCCTCAATTTATAAGACAAAATCTAACAGACATGAGCAACTTGATTTCCTCCATCTTCAAAACAGTCAGAGATTTCAACACTCTTTGGGAGTGTTGGATAGATCCTCAAATAAAAATCTGAGAAAACTTTATAGTTTTAAACTTAACAATCCAACATTTGGATTTAGCAGACATCTACAGAACATTTTATCCCAACTATACTTCTCATCAACTCGTGGAACATACTCCAAAATTGATCATATCTTAGGTCATAAGTCTAACTGTAGTAAATTTAAAAATATAGAAATTATTCCTTGTATCTTCTCAGACCACCATGGAATATAAGTTGAACACAGTAACAACAGGAATCTGCACACTCATACAAAAACATGGAAGTTAAATAAACTTATATTGAATGATAGCTGGGTCAGAGATGAGATTAAGAAAGAAATTGCCAAATTTCTGGAGCAAAACAACAATGAAGACATGTATCATCAGAACCTCTGCGATACTGCAAAAGCAGTCCTAAGAGGGGAATTTATAGTACTGCAAGCCTTCCTCAAGAGAATGGAAAGAGGGAAAGTTAACAACTAAATGGAACATCTCAAGCAACTGGAAAAGGAAAAACTTTCCAACCCCAAACCCAGTAGAAGAAAAGAAATAACCAAAATTAGAGCATAATTAAATGAAATTAAAAACAAAAGAATTATACAACAGATTAATAAATCAAAAAGTTGGTTTTTTGAAAAGGTCAATAAAATAGACCTTTGGCTAACCTAACAATGAAAAAAAAAGGTAAAATCTCTAATTTCATCAATCAGAAATGACAAAGACGAAATAACAACAGACTCCTCAGAAATTCCAAAAATCTTTAATGAATATTACAAGAAACTTTATTCTGAGAAGTATGAAAATCTGAAAGACATTGACCGATACTTGTCACCTTCCAAGACTTAGCCAGAATCAGGTGAAAATGTTGAATAGGCCAATATCAAGTTTTGAAATAACATTAACCATACGAAATCTCCCTAAAAAGAAAAGCCCAGGACCATATGCCTTCACGTCAGAGTTCTACCAAACCTTTAAAGAGGAACTAGTACCTATATTACTCAACCTGTTCCAAAATGTAGAAAAGGAAGGAAGACTACCCAACACATTCTATGAAGCAAACATGACCCTGATCCCCAAACCAGGAAAAGACCCAACAAGAAAATAAAATTATAGACCAATATCACTAATGAATATAGATGCAAAAATATTCAACAAGATCCTAACAAACAGAATCCAGCAACACATCAGACAAATTATGCATTATGACCAAGTCGGTTTTATTCTAGGGTCGCAAGGCTGGTTCAATATATGTAAATCTATAAGTATAATTTGGCACATAAACAAATTAAAAAACAAAGAACATATGATTATCTCAATTGATACAGAAAATGCTTTTGATAATATCCAGCATCCCTTCATGATCAGAACACTTAAGAAAATTGGTACAGAAAGGAAATTTCTTAAACTGATAGAGGCCATCTACAGCAAACCCACAGCCAATATCGTATTGAATGGAGTTAAACTAAAATCATT
>CAUYPK010159781.1:0-29153 GCA_963574355.1 Loris lydekkerianus | reverse complement strand
GGATTATGCTGGTCTTTATGGAGGATAGGTCTGAGAATATCCTGGAGAGCTGGTTTAGTTATGGCAAATTTCTTCAACATGTGAATGTCATTAAAGTATTTAATTTCTCCATCATAAATGAAACTCATTTTAGCTGGGTACAGGATCCTGGGTTGAAAGTTATTTTGTTTTAGGAGATTAAAAGTCAATGACCATACTCTTCTAGCTTGAAAGGTTTCAGCAGAGAGATCTGCAGTTATTCTAATATTCTTCCCCTTGTAGGTGATGGTTTTCTTTCATCTGACTGCTTCCAGAATTTTCTCCTTCATATTAACTTTAGTGAAATTGATTATGATGTGTTTAGGGGAATGTCTTATTCGGGTTGAGTTGTGCTGAAGTTCTGAAACTGTCAGCTATCTGAAATTCAGAATCTCTTGGTATTGTCTGGAAAGTTCTCTTTCATAATCTCATGGAGAAGAGACTCTGGGCCTTGTGAAGCCACTTCATCGCTTTTGGGTATCCCTATAAGACGAATATTGATTTTCTTAGAATTATCCCGGAGTTCTCTGAGAGAGTGATCTGTTTTTGCCCTCCATTTCTGTTCCTCTTTGAGAGTTTGGGAGCATTTGAAAGCTTTTTCTTCATTGTCAGAAATCCTTCTGCTTGCTCCATTCTGTTACTGAGGGATTCTACTGTGTTTCTCAGATCTTTGAGGGCTCCAACTTCTTGTCTCAATGTATCAAAATCTTTGGTCATTTTGTCTTTGAATTTGTTGAATTCTTGAGACATCTTACTGATTGGAATTCTAATTCTAATTTATTTGCTATCCAGATTCTGAATTCTATTTCTGACATCTGAGCTATTTGTTTGTGCATGGGATCTTGTGCTCTGTCTGCCCCATTGTTCCTTGTGGGAGTTCATCTACTCTGATTATTCATATTGCCAGAGTTTTCCCTTTGATTTCATCTCATGATTGTTTTTCACCATTGCCTCTGGCCCTCCTCAGAGTTGGGATTAGACCACAGCAGGATCACTCTATTGTTGCTGTATCTTTGTAGGGGGTGACCCTGTATAGCTCTTCTTGGGCTGCCCCAGCCAAGGAGTTCTGCTTGTGGGAGCAGCTTCAGAGTATGACACCCCTGGATCCAGCAACAGGGTGGGGGGTGCACACGGTTCCGGGAGTGCCTGCGCCCAGCGACTTTGACACAGAGGGCCCAAGGCTCTAGCAGTGTCTGCCAAGAGAAGGGCTCTGCGAGGCAGGGAGGGCTCCAGAGGGCATGCAGCTACCAAAGTCCCTGGCCAGAAGAGCAGGCAGTGTGGAGGCAGGGAGGGTATAGGAGGGAAACTCGGGGTTAAGCTGCTCGCAGAGTTCCTGATCAGGACCTGGGGAGGCCCAGTGGGCGGGGTAGCGGGTCCCCGTGCAGCCCTTACTGGGGTCCGGGACGGTGTAGCTCTTCCAGAGGTTCGGGATGGCAGGTCCCCGCGCAGCTCTTCCAGAGGTCCAGGAAGATGCTTATCATGGGTCCCAAAGCAGCTCTTCCTGAGGTCCTGGAGGGTGCCGATTGCAGGTTGCGGGTAGCTCTTCCAGAGGTGGGAGGGTGCCGATCACGGGTCCCGGAGCAGCTCTTACAGAGGTGGGAGGGTGCCGATAGTGGGTCGTAGCACGTCTGAGTTAGCTAATTCTTAAAGAGAGTAAACTACTTGATATATAGTCCAGCCAATCCTGAGACCGTATCACCTTGTCTAATTCTTCTCATGCACCAAGCCATTATTTCCCTCACACTAAATCAACCCAGGGCTGGGCATCAGACAACTAGGCACTTCCCTTGTGCCAGAAATCCCACCAGAATTAAGGAAACTAGTCAATCATCAAGAGCTTACCCCACCCTAGCTTGTCTTTGCAGCAGAAACTCCAATAAAGCCTCTGAGATAGGCTTTGTCCTCACTTCTGCTTCTGTCTCCTGACCAAACTCTGTGGTGTTTCCCCTGAGGCCTTGCTTGGCCTGTCATGACCTTTCTCTTGGGAAATGTAAGTAATAAATTCTTTAGATGACATTAGCTTCTCTGTGTCATCACTCAGCCACCTATATAAATAAAAATCCTATGGGTACAAATGGGACAGTGAGGATTTTTCCCAACCCCATCAAAGATAGCTGAATTATCGTAAGGTTGTTTTGTGTTTTACTGTGGACTCCTTGACTGTAAATATCTTTAGGTCTTGTCCCTGTAGGTCCTTAGCTTTCTAGAGAGGAATGTAGTCTCCTGCCTGGAGGATATAAACTTACAAACCTGTTTTCTGTATGAAGTTAGGAAAGCCAGAACAATTTAAAGGAGTGGCCTGAAAAGGGTAAATTCTTAACACAATTGAAATAACTAGATTAGAATTCCTTGACTTAACCAAGTCTCAACAGACAATTTGTATTACTCCTGGGGGAGGAAGTGGGGGAGAGGACAAGAATGAAGGACTTTTAATTTTAATTTCTGACTTTTATGAACCAAGACAATGGCTCTCTATCCCATCCTGAAGCAGAGCAGGGAGAAATACAAAAGAAAAATGGGGGTCCATTTCTCATTATTTCCCCCACCTAAGAACTTAACCATGATAACATTAATAAAAAATTTCCAGTAATCTGCTATGAAAACAAAGCCCTGAGAAACTGAAAAATTCTTAAGTTTTTTTATTAAATGGATATGCAGAGTATGTAGGCTCTGCCCTTTGAAATCAGTGTCCATTACAATGTATTTATTTGCCTCCAAAATTCACGACAGTAAATGAAATCTGGTAATACTTTTCATTTTACCAGCTCAAGAGAGACTGAAAGAAAGAGTACATATTGCAAAGTATATTTGGCAGTTGGCCCAATTTTCTAGCCATAGATTGTTTTTAATAGTCCCAGAAATCTAGCTATTAAAATGTCGGGAGCTGTGGATGACTGATGAACAGTAATCACCAGGAGTCCTAGGAGGCAGAAACAAACTGCTACTCTTCTGCTGTTAACTAGAAATCACATCTTCTAGCATTATATTTGTCTTTTTAAGAAGCCAAACCACTTTTTGAAGTTTTTTTTGTCAGTTGGCCAACTAAGAACAGGTTCATATCTCTATAATCCTATACTATATACAAACAAGTGTTGCTTAACAACAGGGATATGTTCTGAGAAATGTGTGGTTTAGGCAGTTTTGTCACGTGGACACCAGGGAGTGTGCTTACACAGATCTAGATGGCATAGCCTCCTCCATACCTGGGCTATTCAGTGTGGCCTATTGCTCACCGGCCACACACCTGTACAGCATGCTACTGTACTAACTATTGTGAGCAATTATAATACAATAGTAAGTATTTATGTATCAAAACACAGAAAAGTTATAATAAAATATATATCTTACAGGAACACTGTTATATGCAGTCTTTCATGAATGGAAACATTGTTATGTGGCCTATGATTGTATATAAATAGCACCTTATCATATATGCGTGTGTACATAACACATATACATATATAAGTATATACAAATGCCCTGCTACTAATACATAACCATAACCATGAAGTGACTGTTTTGTTTTTGTATTTTTTTTCTCCTGGCTGGAAGACTTTCTTGGCTCTGGAGGAAAGGCTAGGCTAGCCAGTTGGGTATTCTGCTCAGGGAAAATGATTAGGTGAGTACTCAAAGTTGTTGAGTCCCCCTAAATCAAGAGTTCATGGAATATCAAATCAAATGTGGAAGCACAAAGGTCATTAGTCCCAAATGTCATTTTACAGATACTTAGGGTTTACTATGGGTCAAACACTGGGCTAGAGCCTTCATAGTAAACAAGGCAGAATCTCTGCCCAAAATTGATAATCTATTAAACATTTTATGCAAACAAGCAAGTATGATATGCACCAAGATAAAGTTAAGCAGAAGACACTTTGGAAACATACATTAGAAGAACAGTTAAGTTTTGGTGGGTCAAGGAAAGCTCTATGGATGAGATGGTAAGACTTCTGCAACTGGCTAAGAATAGAAAGATATGAGATAGCCTTTTATCTACTGGTGATAATAAAAAATAGCCAGATAAAATAAAAATCATACTTTTCATGGAACTATTGAAAAGCAATAGCCTCAAAAGCAATGTGAGAAGACCTTAATGAAATAAACTCTATATAGATGTCTGCATCTAGAGGGTCATAGTTAAGCAGAGAGCTGTGGCATTGCCATACCCAGAGAGAAGGGCCTGGTCAGGGTATAGGAAGGTGGAAGAACAAGCTTTCAAGACTCTGGGAGGTTTCAGAGTGAAGAGGAGACTGGTTGAGACTTTGCCAACAATATAAGCTGGTTAGACAGACTTGGGTCTGGAAAGACTTCAATCACAAAAATCACTTAAGCTTATACACACACACACCCAAGATTGCTAAAAAAGCAGCAGGAAGGAAATACTTCTGGTAAGTAGAGGAAATTAAGAGAAATTGCACATCCTCATGGTGCTCGGATTCCTGGGCCCTGATGAAGTTGAATCTAAAAAATGATCTCAAACTATGGCCCATTCCTCTCTAACTCCATCACTGACAAGATCAAAGAGCTCTGTCCTGTGCTGGAGGTTGAACTGGATTAACTGCAGGTGAACTCACAGTCAAACTCTGAACCAAGATCTTCAAATTCCAGGTACAAAGCTCTTTCCACATGACTGTTCTGTCTTCTCAATGATCTCTGAAAGGTGGCAGTTACTTCCATGACTTTGTGCCTCACTTAAAGTATTTGACATTTTATATGATGTTTTAAAGATCTTTAAAAACAAACCGTATAACCTTTCTTCTTCAGAGCATAAAACCTCTCCAGTGCTGCAGGCTCCATCTGACTCAATCTTTGATTTCCCAGGTCTTCTAGCTAGCAGTCTCTAAGCATTTAGTAAGATAATAAATATATATTAGCATCATATATATTAGCATAATATATATATGCTATTTATGTAACAGACATGAGTAAGCAGTAATAACTTCAAAAGGACATAATTCCTGACTCCTTTTTTTTACCCCCTTTTAAAGATTTTATTTACTAAAACAGGAACCTCCAGTCACCCAGCTCTTGACCGTCACAAGAATCAAAAACTACCCATCCCAGAATGCCGAGCGAAAAGGCGGGCCCCGCGGAAGCCGCCGACTGATTGGCGGGCGGTTGCCGCCGACTGATTGGCGGGCGGAAGCCGCCGGCTGATTGGCGGGCGGAAGCGTTTTCTTCCGGCAGGAAGGGCCCGGGGGCGGGCCTGTGGGAAAGTGATGGGACGGGCTTACCGGGTTGGGCGGGTCCCATTGGGGAGGGGTTTGTGGGGGCGTCCTGCGTCCCCCGCCTGCCGAGGAGATGGATGAGGACGGGCTTCCTCTCATGGGGTCAGGCATAGACCTGACCAAGGTTTGTAAAAGACGCAGTTAGACTTCCGGTGACGGGGAGGAGGATGGGGAACCGACGTCCGGTGCCCGGGGAGACCTCACCCCTCCGGGACCCACACCGTCCCTGGCCCCGGGCCCCCCTTCTGCCTCCCTCAGGAGGGAGATACCCTCAGTTCGCCTTAAAAAGGACCTTCCTTAGCTGATGAAGACGACGATCTGCCTCTCCCAGCCTTCGCTCCCCAGGTCACGTGTCTCTATGGCCCAAGTTGGCGAGGCAGTCTGCTTACGACCTCTGACCCTACCACTTTTATTCCTCCCTCAAGTTTGTGTGTATTTATGTGTATTGCTTTTACCTGCTAAAATGTGTGCGTGTGAATCTAGACCCTATGCTAAAACTCTTATTTGTCACCTTCGGACACCCACCTATACTTTAAGAAAATGAGTTAATTCACACCCCTTCAAGAACTTCATATCACACAGCAAAGTCCCTCATTATTATGTCCAAATATCAAAAGAATGGCCTGGTGTACAGTCCACCTGTACCAAATCATATTTGTCTTTACGTAACACAGGTGCCGGCTATTCAACAGAAAAGAACGGTGGCTTTTCTAAACCAATTTGTGGTGCACACTGTGCAGTTCCTCAACCGCTTTTCTACAGTTTGTGAGGAGGTAGGTTCCTTGATGATGGTTTTAGAGTAGCCTAGAAATCAACTTGTACTTTAGAAGTTGACAAATGGAGTAAAACAATCTTTATGTATTCATGTATCATGACCTCGTCACCCAGTTGTGTAAATTCTCGTTGATTCTGGTTGTAATCAATCCTGCACTTCTTCTCTACTGAATTTGTGTTCTAGAGGTGTTTTTTGTTTTGTTTTGTTTTGTTTTTTAGGTTAATGTCAGGGTACAAAGAAATAGGTTACAATGTTTGCATTTGTTAGATTGTGTCCCAGGCCCAAGAGATAACGCCATACACCCTAGCATTGTGCCCATTAAGAGGGAGCACACCCACCTCCCTCCATCTCCCTCCCACCCTCTTGAATTGATTTGAGTCTTTCTGGTATGTAGGCGTGTATTAGATCGCCTACTGGCTTCTTACTGGTATTGAATACATTGAATACTTGCTTCTCCATTCTTGTGATACTTTACTAAGAACAATGTGTTTCATGTTTTAGAGATTTTTATGAGATAGTTTGGTCAGGCTTATTGTAATTAAAGAAAACAAAGGAAATCGAAAATTTCACAGTTTAAAAAATGTTTTATTTGGAAATCTGTTATTTGTTTTCCTACACCAAAGATTTACATTTACATTGTTTAGTTTACATTAAAATTATTTGACATTCCTGATCCAAAAGATGGCTAGGGGAGGTAGCCTAGAAACATAACTTTGGGATCAAATGTCATTATAGATTCTCAACATGGACAAAGCAGAACAAAATATATATATATTATGGGAAAATAAAAATAATTTCTTCAAATGACTTGTGAAGTAAGGATTAAGTACTCAGTTAGGGATTAGGTACCAGATCCAAGGATCCATGTCTTTTAAAAAGCTGAAAAAGAATATAGACAGGGAAATGAGAGACATGGGTTGAAATTGGATTTAAGGAAAGATAAAGAAAAGTAAATGCTGTGACTTAGGTAATTTACAGATGAACATTCTATCTTATATAAAGTATAGGCTTAGCAAGTAGAGTTTTAATTAGGTGGGTACTATTAAAGAAATTGCATGAAGATGGAAAACTGTTTTTACTGCTGTAAGATTCTGTTGTTTCTGTTGATAGCAAAATTTCTTCTGCCTTCTAAGACAAAAGTGAAATATGATAATAGAATAAGGGGTTCAATTCAATGCAGATATTGCCAAACACTAGGTGCTTGCTTCCAGTGAATTTTATCTTACACTGATACCTCTTTAAATAGGATATGGAAATGACAGTAAAAAACACCCTTCAATTTTTATACCAGAGCAAGGTAGATTAAGTACATGGAGAAGGACTATCCCAAGATTGTTAGCTGAAAGGAGCAAATGCTCCATGCCCTGAGGATAGTCCTCATCACCAGGTTAAAAATTAGAACAGCAATACAATAAACAAACACAGTAACTTGACTGAGCTGCCCAGAAACAAGGATAGCCTCTCACCTTTATAATGTCTGACAATTTTTGAGTAAGTGCTGTTTATTGACAACTAGATCACAGAAAAAAATAATAATATAATTTCTGGATAGCGTATGAATGATAATTGACTCAGACTTGTTACAAGCCTAGAATACTGGATTTTTAAATAATTTTTTTTGTTTTCTGAAATTTCTCCTTTTTCTAAACTCTTTAAGTATAAGCAAAAGGGCTGAGAATTCTCACACAATTAAAAAAATTTTCAGAGCTCATCTTCCACATTAAGTTTTTGAGGCCATCATTGGACTTAACCTTTAAGCAAATGATCTTTTGCTTAAAAATCTTACTTGTTCTTACCTCTTTTATTACTGCTCAGCTTAAATGTCAGGTGCATCTTAATAAAACTATTGATTGCTTCCTTTGCTGACTTCTAGGTTATGTAGAACACAGTGGGATATACCAAGAGATACATTATTTTAAAATGCTATTTGTCCTTTAGAGAAATAGATATGTAAGCTGGGTATTTCACAACCATGAAAAACGTGTTTTATGTTCCCATGTTCAACTAGTAACTCCCTATTTCTTTCTTTCATCTTTTTTCCACTGTAATAGAAGGTACTACTTTAGAAATAAACAGATAAGAAGTTTTCAGCTTATCTGACAAATAGGTACCTTGTAAATTCCCCTGTTATCACAAACCAGGACATTTCAAGTTTTTAAATCCTCATAAAGAGGGCAGTGCCTGTGGCTCAATGAGTAGGGCGCTGGCCCCATATACCAAGGGTGGTGGGTTCGAACCCAGCCCTGGCCAACCAGCCCTGGCCAAACTACAACAAAAAACTAGCCGGGCATTATGACAGGTGCCTGTAGTCCCCGCTACTTGGGAGGCTGAGGCAAGAGAATCGCCTATGCCCAAGTGCTGGAGGTTGCTGTGAGCTGTGATGCCAGAGCACCCTACTGAGGGTGACAAAGTGAGACTCTGTCTCAAAAAAAAAAAAATCCTCATAAAGAGGATGATTAACACTGTTACCTTTTTGTTCCCTCTTGCTAACACTTTCAAAGGTAAAGACAGTTGCTGTTATTCATCCTGTTACTTACATCCCTAGTCATCCACACTTGTTACTTACATCTGTGGTTTAGCAATAGCTAGAAGTGTGTTTTTGATTGTCACAACTAGAGAGTCTACTGGCATTTAGTAAGTAGAGACCAGAGATTCTGCTGTCCATCATGTATTACACACACTAGCCTTGTACAACAAAGAATTTTTCAGTCCAAATGTCAGTGGAGAGGTTGAGAAACCTGCTTTATAATCGCGGTTTGAGGATTGTAGAAAGAAAATGCAACAGACCAAAATATCTTCAAAATGAACTTCAGTAACCCATAAATGAAGCCAGGCATACTTTCTCAAGTGATAGTGACTCCCTAAAGAGTATATATGCATGTGTGTTATGGCAATAATTACATTGGAACAGACTCAAAACCATTTATTAGGCTGCATTATCTTTGATAACCAGAGGTTCTTTCTTAAATATTCTGTGGACCCTTTGGCTGTTAAATGAAAACAAATTAATGTTTTCAGATGGATAAAATAAAATGCATAGGATTACAAAAGAGACCAGTTATATATTTTAAAACACTAACAACTGTGATAATAGTAGTAGGTTCTTTATATTAAAGCATTCAATTATATAATCTGTCACAGCTGTCTAATAAACGGAATTTTGAAATATTATAAAATCTTCAGGCTAGGCACCTGTTGCTCAAGCAGCTAAGGTGCCAGCCATATACACCTGAGCTGGTGGGTTCAAATCCAGCCCGGGCCTGCCAAACAATGACGGCTGCAACCAAAAAATAGCCAGGCATTGTGGCACGCACCTGTAGTTCCAGCTACTTGGGAGGTAGAGGCAGGAGAATCGCTTGAGACCAGGAGTTGGAGGTTGCTGTAAGCTATGATGCCGTGGCACTCTACCCAGGGCAACAGCTTGAGGCTCTGTCTCAAAAAATAAATAAATAAAATCTTCAACAATTATAAGAAAAAAAACTGTGATTTTTATTGGTGACAGAGTCGTAGGTCCTAATACTTCTGTAATTTTTTTCACTAAATTTAAAGAAAATGCCAAATTTAAGCTAAAGGTAGATAAAAATAAAGATAGAACTTTTTTCTCTCATCCAGATTCATATACTCCAGGTCAGAACCACATTGTAATTTATCTACTTGAAAACCAGATCAACAAAAGGCTTTTCCTCTTGGCTTGGGGAGATCTTTGTTAGGATAAATTATGTTGTTTTATTATCTATAAAGGTATTATCTATCTTCTCTAGAGCTGTTTTTTTGAGAATCTAAAATATTAAATATGTTAATCTGAAAATATAAAACCTTTTCCTCTGCTACATATCAGTTTTGAAAATCATTTCTTGACATACCCAGCATCATTCAAATGAATTTGTACATTAATAACTAGACTATCAAAACCAATATATAAACAATTACATGCCCAAACAAAAGATGAAACACAAATATAGTCTAGCAAGGGGGATGGGAGAGAGGAGGTGGGAGAAGGGATGGTGAATGGCCAGATCTCAACTGATGTGCACAATGTGAGAGTGTTCAGCATACCTTCTGGGTGAAGGGCTCGACTACAATATGAACTTTACCTTAGAATTGTAAACAATGTAACCTAAACATTGGTACCTTCTTATTAATTTGAAATGTAAAATTAAATTTAAAAAATAACTATTCTATTTTGAAAATTCTTGAAGCTTAATAGATGCAGTATAAAACTAAAATTTTCCTAAAATATTCTTTATGTTTGTTAGTGTATATATTTATGTTCATATAAAACATAGGTGGTAGTAGCAGGAGCAAGCAAAAACTATTTGACATACCAATTCCCATAATTATTTAAATTTAGAAATTTTATTCTCAAACTCTCAAAGATATTCAGACAAGTTTTTGTTTGTCTGAGACAGAGTTTTAGTATGTTGCCCTTGGTAGAGTGCTATGGTGTCACAGCTCACAGTAACCTCAAACTCTTGGGCTTAAACAATTCTCTTGCCTCACCCTCCCTAGTAGCTGGGACCACAGGTGCCCACCACAACGCCTGGCCGGTTTTTTGGTTTTTGTTTTTTTTTTTTTGGTTGAAGTTGTCGTTGTTTAGCAGGCCTGGGCCGGGCTCAAACCTGCCAGCTTCGGTATATGTGGCCAGCACCCTACTCACTGAGCTATAGGCACCAAGTCTCAGACAAGTTTTTACAGGTTAAAATATCAATGTTTAGATCACTGCCTTTTCTTATATGAATTAATCATCCATATAATCTTGTTTTGTTGAAAAAACCAGGTCATTTCATTTTGGTGAAGTTTTGATTATAATAGATGATAGTAGTAAAATGAATGGTAAAGCAAAAGAGTGCCATATTAGTTAAACTAATCTGTGTCCAAAAAAAGAACGAGAGAATTACTGCTCTTGAAAGTATCATTTTATCAACAATGATTTTTCAAATAAACATTTTCATCCTTAGGCCCTTATTTACTAAGCTTTGTATTTTAGTCCTTAGCCTATGCTGTATGAGCCAGGGAATACCCATTTATGACAAGTTTGCTTTATAATCTAATCCTGAAAATTCTTTAAGACCAATTTTTTAAATAATTCCAGATAAATAGCATCTATCTTAGGAAATTCACCAAGATTTGGAAAATATGATTGCCAGTATACAGCACAGTAGCATCTTAGTGAGAAGCAGATTGACCATTTGTTAACAATGGATAATAAAAATTCTGTCTATGCAATGCACATGAGTTTGCCACCATGTTTTAACAATGTAAAATTCTCCCAAAAGTCAAATGAAGAGTTTTGCCCCTAGAGTTGGATGGTTTCAGATCAAGTTATTTTACTTGTATGACTCAGTTTTGTCATCTTTAAAATTGACGTATAGTTCCTACTTCATGTGGTTATGGTGTAGATTTTGAATGATATGTTGCATGTATAGTGTAGCATACATAGAAGGTAAATGCTCAAATGTTTATGTTCATTAATGCTTTAAAGTACATATTTATATAAGTATATAAAAATTAAATTTTAATTCATTTTGTTTTGTGTCTTTTGGGATTCATGTTAATCAAACCAGTATATTCATGTTTAAATTGGACATTATTATTCACTTTACAAATTAATTTGCTGTAGAATTTCTTGTCTAGTAAATTAGGGTTGATTACATTAGCCAAAAAATTAAATTCCATCGTTTTCAGGAATACAGCTATTGTTTATTCATGATACATTTATAAGCCCATATTTATGTTCATATAAAAGCTTTATGTGGAAAAATTCTAGAAGTCATGCTTAAACTTAGATTTGATGTCATTAATACTAGACTCTAATGTTTTATTTCTAGATTATATCTTTGTAAGTATCAAGATGCTCATTTTAAAACTAAGTAGCCTGTAAAGAAGCACTAACTACCCTGTGCCTACTTCCAGTTTTCCCCACTTCTCATTGTGGGTTAAAGTGACCACTTCTCAGGGTATTAAAGTTTTGCTTCTTAGTCATCTTGATAATACCCCAGAAGGCAGTTGGAATGCTGTATGTATGTCAACTAAAAAACTGGCTAACTGCTCTTGGACTGTATGACTGAATAACAATGTTTAGAATCAGGGAGTTTTTAAAAAAAATTCTTATGAAGTAAGATATTTTATGATGTTACTTATATTTGTGTTGGTGTATATGTATGCGGATAATTTATTTTTTTATTTAGTTTTCTTTTGAGATTTGCATGTAGGGATTTTATTTTTTTTAATCATTTTTTATTAAATCATAACTTTATACATTGATGCATTTATGGGGTTCAGGGTACTGCTTCGATATACGATGTGAAATGCTTACATTGAACTAAGTAACACATCCATCACAATTATACTCATTTCTTAATCATTTTGAAATGTACCATTGCATCATGCACTTTAGGTGAGATCCCTCCCAAATACCCTCTCTCCTCCCCATATATGTATAATTTAATCATACAGAGTAACTAGAACCTGGCAAGCTCTTTGATCTGGTCTATGCTACTTTTGTTGTTGTTGTTGTTGTTGTTGTTGTTGTTGTTTTGTGAGAGTCTTACTATGTCATCCTCAATAGAATGCTGTGACATCACAGCTCACAGCAACCTCAAATTCTTGAGCTCAACCTCAAACTCTTGCCTCAGCCTCACAAGCAACTGGGACCACAGACGCCTGCCACAATGTCCAGCTATTTTTTTGTTGCAGTTGTTAATTGTTGTCCAGGTGGCCCAGGCCAGGCTCAAACCTGTATGTGGCTGGCACCGAACCTGTTCTAACCTGCATTTTGACGGTAGATTGCTTCTTTTTGCTTCTTTAGTACTCTAATTTTTTCTCTTTTGTTTTAATTCTTTCCAAAATGAATTAGTCATCTTCCAATTTCATCTCCTATTACTTTTCACACTTAAGAATTATACATATATGGTCTCAAATATATGTTTAAGTGATGGGCTGTCCTTGGTTAACTTTTATTCTTTTGTTTTGTTTTTTTTCTGAAGAATTCCTTCATTCATCAACAAATAATTATTAAGCTCCTGTTAAGTGTCAGATACTGTTCTGGGCACTAGAGGAACGGCAGTGAACAAAAGGCTCTGTCCCGGGTTAAGCTTACATTCTGGTCCCAATGAATACTGCTCTGGTAATGAGTTTGCTAATGCTGAAAATATCACTTAGTTATTAGTGAATATAATTTTAGAAAATAAACATGAAGCATTCTAATAAAGGTAATAGAATACTTGAGTTCCCATTCCTACCATGTAAATAAGACAGTGGTGGTATAGTAGAAAATGAGTTACCATGGCTTATATTAATATTTTCAAATCTGCCCTTTGTTGTTCTTGTTAACCTTAACAAGTCTTTGGTTTATCTTAACCAAAGACTTTATTCTTATGTCTCTAATTTTTCTTTTCCAGAAACTAGCAGGCCTTTCTCTTCGTATCCAACAAATTGAAACAACTCTCAATATTTTAGATGCAAAGGTTTGTATTTCTGAATAATTTATGGTATAAAATTTGCCATACATATACCAACTTTCTGAGTCATATCTAACTTTAATTGCATTAGATTCAGTTTAACTCCTAAATCTATAAAGTGGTACAATGTTGTGCTTTTTAAAAAATTTATTACAATTGCAAAGGAAATGGTATTTATTATAAATCATTAATTAAAATTTACTCATGGATTGAGATTACTTTCATTATGCTAGGCAAAAGCATAATGTGAGTAACATGTTAACAAACTGAGCTGTTTTATAGTTTGCTTCATTTGATGAAAAATTCAAATTTTTTTTTTTTTTTTAGAGACAGAGTTTTATTTTGTTGCACTCAGTAGAGTGCTGTGGCGTCACAGCTCACAGCAACCTCCAGCTCTTGGGCTTGTGATTCTCTTGCCTCAGCCTCCCAAGTAGCTGGGACCACAGGCACCCGCCACAATGCCCAGCTACTTTTTGTTGCAGTTTGGCTGAGGCCGGGTTTGAACCCACCACCCTCAGTAGATGGGGCTGGCACCCTACTCACTCAGCCACAGGTGCCGCCCTCAAAATTATTTTAATAGTTATCTTTTGATAATATAATAATATTTATATAAATTTTTAGATGTCTCAGAGCAAAATTTGGAAATAATATTAACTTTTCCGTTTATATATATCTTAAATGTCAATAAAGAATAGCATTTTCTTTTTTTTTTTTTCCTTCATGAAGAATAGCATTTTCAATGTCAGAAATCACAAGTGCTAACTAGGAAAAATAGAATGCTGGTCTAATTTAAAAATATGAAGGTATTGTTAAGTAATAGTAACATATTTAAGTTACGTAGTTTTGTTTTTGTTTTCTTTTTATTGTTAAATCATAGCTGTGTACATTAGTGCAATCGCCTGTACCCATTCTAAGACGCACCATAGATGTGGCCCCACCCAAGGTTACGTAGTTTTAAGCTGGTTTCATTTTTAACATTGTACATGTGTTTTTTTCTGTTTATTAAGTTATGAAAATACTAGTGTATTTTTGTGACTTGGTCCAAAAAAATTGATCTAAAACATATTTGTTCAAATATTTATGAGGAAAGAAAAGATAACATATCTCTAAAATAAGGACGATGATGTCTAATTTGTACTTTCTGTATCTCCTTACGGACTTCAGAAACTATTATTTCTCTTAGAACAACTCTCTAGCTTATAAATTTAGAATGTCTGGACTTGAACGTGTTTAAGATATAACAGCCACACATGAAATTGTTTGGGCTGTAGTCACTGTATTAAGTATGGTCATCCATCAACAGTTCTCAATGAATACTGTTGCTTGAGATCTTATTACCCTTGGTGTTTTCATTATACTTTATTATGAGTATGGGTCTTTTTTTATGTTTGGGGAATTCTGGAGTTAGAGTCCAAGGTCACTCATTAAGTTATCATATTGGCAAGTTAACCTTAGTTATTTCCATGGCCTTAGAATCAATCGCCAAAGTTAGTCAAATATCTGACAAATGTGTGTCATTGATATCTGGATAAAATCAGAAAAGAAGATTTGTGTGGAGCTTGCAAATCTAACCTGAAATGCTTAACTATTTTAGGTTGAAATGTTTAATCATTGCATAGTGAAATCCCAACAGCAAGGCTATTTTTTTGTGTACAAGAAATAACACATTTTATTAACACTCACTGATAAATCTTTAAAGAAAGAAAAATGAATTAACTATGTCATACATTACAATGTAAATACAATAAATCAAAGAAAGAAGAAAGAAAGACAGCTACAAGGTACACCCACAGTGGCGTGGCTGGAAGGGAATCAAGTTTAACATTCAGTCTAGCTGGGAGTTTTGAGGAATAGCTGACACTGGCCACAAACTGAGACTGGATTTGCAACCTAAAGAGTCTGGCAAACTTTCGTTTCTTGTTACCTATAAGTCAGCAGAAAACTCCAGGGACAAGACAGAAACAGCCCACTGAACTTCAGACATAAAGGAATAGTGGAGGCAAAAATAAAATTGATGATTATACATTTAAAGTACTGTTCGTTCAGTGTGCCTGTCACTAGCTTACCCTTTAAGAAGTGAGTGTTGTGTTGTGAAAAAATAGGAGCATAATGTGTTCATCATCTATACTTTTTCCCACTTATATTCTGTCAATATCCTTCCAAATCAGCACCTGTCTCCCCTTATTCTTTGTATTGGCTTCATTGTATTCCATTATTTACGTAACCACCTCATTTTGATAAACATTTACATTATTTAAAAAAATAAAATGTAAAGACAAGTTTTGTCATATCCAAGGTAATTCGAATTTCAAATGTGCTATACAGAATCTTTTAAAAGTATTTTTAATAAAAAATCTTTTTACAATAACATTGTAAGGTAAATTTTCTTATCCCTACCTTACAGTGAGAAAATTTATACAATGTCACCCAGTTTGTGAGTGAACTAAGACTTACACCTAGTTAATCTGACTCTAAAACCCACGCTCTCAATCTTTACACTGGAATTTTCTATATTTTAAATGTGATTATACGGCTCGGTACCCATAGCACAGTGGTTACGACACCAGCCACATGCACCAAGAGTGGTGAGTTCGAACCCAGCCCAGGCCAACTGAACAACAGTGAGAACTGCAAGAAAAAATAGCTGGGAATTGTGGTGGACACCTGTAATCCCTGCTACTTGGGAGGCTGAGGCAAGAGAATCGCTTAAGCTCAAGACCTTGAGGTTGCTGTGAGCTGTGACGCCATGGCACTGTGCCTAGGGTGACATATCGAGACTCTGTCTCAAAATAAATAAATAAATATGGTTATAAGCTAAATAAGATTTTTGAGAAATTCTTCAAAAGCATTTTAGTTGCAACTGTCTTTTGATTTTAGTGTATGACATGGAGAATTAAAGATGAGATATTATGAACCTATTTGTATATACTTAGAACTTTAAGACAGCTATTAAAAAGATGCACTCCTAGAAACTTAGCTTATTTATGCACCAACTATGATCCTTATTTACCAACACTAATTTCCTTTTCTCAGTTGTCATCTATCCCAGGCCTAGATGATGTCACAGTTGAAGTATCTCCTTTAAGTGTCACTAGTGTCACAAATGGACCACATTCTGAAGCCACTTCAGAACAATCACAGGTAGGTATCTGAGTTCCAAGAAACAAATAGATCTTCTTGGGTGAAACCACTAGACCTAAGCAGTAGTCTGGAAGGAAGATGCTAAATAAAAATGTGAAACTTCTAATGGTAAAATTATAAAAACTTAAGATAGGAAATGAATCTTGGGGGGAACAAAGTTTTATTATTGTTTTATTATTTTGGAAGGCTTCCTGCAGTTAATTTTTGTTTTTGCCTACAATAAAATAAATCTATACAGGACTAGAAAAAAAATCTTGAATACAATTATTTTCTTCAAGTTCCCTATGGGAATTTTTCTAAGTTCTTATAAGAAATGTACTTTCTAAATGTTTTATTATAAAATTTTAAAGTGCACAAAAGTAGAAAAGAGTACAATGAATACTCAAGATTCTTCAGTTAAGATTGTGTCACAGTTGCTTCATCTATCTTTTTTGTCACTTGCTGAAATGAATCCCAGACATCATGTCTTTTTACCCCTACATAATTCCTTGAGCATCTCTGAAAAATTTTGAGATCTTATGTGACATTTTTTATATTTAAATGTACATCAAATTTTATCATACACATGTAATGGATAGTAGTTGCCTGGTGTTTTTCAACCCCTTATTACTCAAAGTATGCTCCATGGACCAGCTGCATGGACATCGCCTGAGGGCTTGTTAGGAATAATCTCAGGCTCCCTCCAAGAACTGCTGAATCACAATCTAAATTTTAACAAGATCCCTAGGTGATGTGTAGGCATTTGAAATTTGAGAACTACTGTTGTTAGAAATACCAATTGTCTGGGCAGCGCCTGTGACTCAGTGGGTAGAGCAGTGGCTCCATATATTGAGGGTGGTGGGTTCAAACCCAGCCCCAGCCAAACTGCAACAACAACAATAAAAAATAGCCAGGCATTCTGGCGGGCACCTATAGTCCCAGCTACTCAGGAGAATCAAGAGAATCGCTTAAGCCTAGAAGTTGGAAGTTGCTGTGAGCTGTGACTCTATGGTACTCAACTGAAGGCAATAAAGTGAGACTCTGTCTCTAAAAAAATAAAATAAAAAAATACCAATTGTCTAAAAAGTGTGTTTTTAAAATTGATTTGTTTAAGTCAATATCCTAGTAGGGGCCACACTTTATATTTGGCTCTTATGTCTTAAGGTTCTGTATAAATTTACATTTTTTATTATTTTTCAAAAAAACAAAAATTCTTTATTGTTTGAATATAATCCATGGTGTATTTCAGTGAGGTATTAAAATCTGAAATAAGGTCAAATGTCGTGACTCACACTTGTAATCCTAGCACTTAGGGAGGCCAGGACAGGAGGATCACTTGAGGCCAGGAGTTGGTAAGCAGCCTGTGCAATATAGCAAAACCCTATCTCTACAGAAAACATAAAAATTAGCCCAGCATGGTAAGGATCATCTGAGTTTGAGGTAGTACTGAGCTCTGACGATGCCTCTCTAGCCCCCAGACAACAGAGTAAGATCTTGTCTCCAAAATAATAATCATATTAATAATAAATAAAATCCAGAATAAAATAATACTAAAATGGTAGCCTACCAAAGTAATATCAAAGAAGTAGACTTCTTATATAATAGAATTCTGCATTTGTACATAGAGATGCTTTTCACCCGATATTTTTTAGTTAATGATGATGTTAACAATGCTAGTGATAGCTATCACTTGAAGGATGCTTACTGTGTGCCAGGGCACACACACTTTTAAGTGCTTTTTATGAATTAACTCATGTAATTCTCATAACAGCCCTATGATTAAGCACTGTATTATCAACTCTACTTTACAGACAGGTCAAATTAGGTACACAGACATTAAATAACTTGCTGAGGATTAAATAGTAACGTAAGAGCTGGAATTTTAACCCAGGAAGTCTGATGCCAAGAGCCCTAGCTCTTACCTGCTATGCTACACTGCACTTTCTCCCAGTAGCTGTACTCAATCCATTAAGCATGTTAAGGATGTATGGTGTGAAGCCCTGTGAGAAGCCATACATTTAGATAAGGTATGTCTTTGGGTGGTGAATTAGATGATTATTTACTTAAGAATTAGATAATAGAAAGTATAACACCTATTTGATTAATATAGCTAATTCCATTATGATGGACACTAAAATACTGTAAATCCAAATATTGTAGAAGAGTTTAACTTTATAAAGTTCTCTCATCTGAATGTGAATCTTTCTAAAACAAGACATCTGTAAAAAATGTTAAGAGTATTTCTATTCTACCTAGTAGTTATTCTTTGGTGGATATAGTTGTCATATGTTCTGTAAAATTTTTAAATGGTATCTGTCTAACATTGAATATTAATTTGAATTTTTCCAGGTGCTTTTATGAATGCCATCTATAGTATATGTATTAAAACTTCTGCACAGTTGTATTAGTTCTCACCTATTTAAGGTCCACAAAAATTGATTATCAGTAATCATAGCTGAATTTCTAATTTCTAATTTTTCTTTGCAAATTCGGGATAACCTAGTATTTCTCTGGCAACTTTATTTTAAAACTATCATATTAATTTATTTAGAGGATTGATGAAGTCCTGTTACTTTTTAAAGTTTCAAAAATTGTGATAAAAATGGCTCGGTGCCTGTGGCTCAAGCAGCTAAGGCACCAGCCACTTACACCTGAGGTGGTGGGTTCAAATCCAGCCAGGGCCCGCCAAACAACAATGACGGCTGCAACCAAAAAATAGCCGGGCATTGTGGCAGGCGCCTTTAGTCCCAGCTACTTGGGAGGCACAGGCAGGAGAATCACTTGAGCCTCCAAGTTGGAGGTTGCTGTGAGCTGTGATGCCACGGCACTGTACCCAGGGCAACAACTTGAGGCTCTGTCTCTAAAAAAAAAAAAAAAAGATGATTAATGAATTATATTAATAGCTATATACTTCATAACAATGGTTACTAAAAAAAATTGTGATAAAATTGTGTATGATTAGCTTCATAAAATAACTTCAACATGCTCTTAATATTCAGAGGCAAGTTCTCCCTTTTTTGTTCATTGTTAATTGGTGTATTTTACATAAAATATTTTGAAATGGACTTAAGCATTACTTACTACAGAGTTTTCATTGACATTACAGTCGATTCAATTATCAGATAAGAGATAATTATACACTTTTAAAAAACCATTTATTACTCTTTCTAGTTTATGCATGAGTCAAAAACCTAAGGTTTGTATACTGATTTTTCTGCAACTTTAATTTCATGGTTTAGATTTTATCATTATTCACAATAGAATATCCAGTTGTGCAGATTGAGATTAATTTGAGAATAAAATGAAAGACGGTTGAGAGATATGGTAAAAGATTTATTGGGTCAGTCAAGTAGCAAAGTTGTAAGATATTATATAATTAAACCTTGTTGAGGTCTTGGTTATTACGAAAAGTATGGTGTGTAGTTCTCATTTGCTCTATTGTGCTGTTATGTGAACTAATGTCTATAAATTTATAAAAAATGTACTGAGATATCATTTGAATTTTTTATTTAAAGTATTTTGGGTTTTTAAATACTATACATATGCATTATATATACACAAAAATTATTTTTGTTCATTTAACAGTATCACGTAATAGGAGAAACCTAAAGGAATTTTGGATCTTTTATTTGCTTCAGAGATTTTGACAGATTTAATTTATATTTGAATTATCTGAGAGAAAAACCTTAATATATAATTCACATTTATTTTTTAAGGACCATGAATTGATTTAAAGGTAGTTATTTACATTTTACCTCAAATTAATTTTACCTACATTTCAGTATAGTCATAAAAGTGATTTCATACTGTTGAAGAAATTTCTCTTAACAATATGTACAGATAATGAGTGATATTCAAAAAGTAAGCTTATTCTAAATTTTAATTTCATGGAAAAATCAAATCCTGTGTACAACCAGTCCTAGCTTTGCACTTAAGCAAGGATAGGGTTTCCATGTGGACAAATTTCAGTTAACACTGTATCCTGGAAGTGATGACTACCTGTGTAACAAACTGTTTGTATCTAAAAAGGTCATTCCTGAGTATTCTTCATTATAAGTAGTATATAGTATTTAATCTTAACCACTCTGTGGACAGTGTTACCACTAATAGTTACATCAGTAGCTGAAATGTACAATGTAATTTTGTCTGAGAAACTGGCTTCTCTTTCAAAAATTCTCTAGGAATTACTTTCTAAAAAGTTAGAAGAGTCATTCCTACTTAGAATAAGATCATTTAATAAATAGAGTTGAATTGGATAGATGTTAGGTACCTAGGATATCAATTCACTTTCTGTTAGAGTTGACATATAAAATAGTTACATTAGTTTTGTTAAAAGTTTTATTAAAATAATATACTTACCTTATAATTCAGAATCAGTAAAGCAGAATTTTAATTATTTAATGCATGAATATATTTGCATTTTAAGAACTAATATAGTTTTGATATTAAGTGTAGCTCCTCTGAAGTCCTATTTAAGTATTTATAGATATTTAGAAACATATATCCCATAATTAAATTATTGGTATTTTAATTTAGAAATATGATTTTGTCTGATTCTTATTGTCTTAGAATTATAGACAGAAACATCCCTTTTAAGTAACGTGATGGACCCCTTTTGTGAATTGTCTAAAGATTTATACAAAATGCTCTCTACAGCAGAACAGTACACAAGACTCTGGACCACAGGAAAGTGAAGTTTCAGCAGAAAATATCTTAACTGTAGCCAAGGATCCAAGATATGCCAGATATCTCAAAATGGTTCAAGTGGTAAGCTAATTTGGTCTGTCTTCTCTGTCTAGCAGCCTCATTTGAAATTCTTAACCCTGGAGGTTTCATTCTTACTTTTTCAATCTGAGAAAACTGCTAAACCGAGTGACCAAGTTTTCTACTCTCTCACTCTTTTCTATTTTAATTAATACCCTGATAAAAAAAAGTAGCCAGAAATCAAATCTTTCTAATGATAATTGATCATATATTTCAAGTTAACATAGTTTAGTAAAGACTTAATGTAAATTTTCTTGCTTTACATAAAGTTATCTTAGATATATGAAAAAGCAATGAAAGTAGACAATTCATTTAGTAAATCATTTGATTTTTGCTTAATTCCCATATGCCAGCACAAATAATTTTTTTAAATAATTTTTTCTGATGTTCATCTATCAATGATCTCTTGGCCATGTAAAGTAATGCTCATAATAGTATATGACTTCAAAATTCATATTTTTCTCTAAAAAATCATAACATGGTATGATAATATTTGCAGTTGTCTTTAATAAAAGTTAAGTTCTTTTCATTACTGTAGGAAGTTCTAGTTCAGTTGTTGAAAGAGGTAGCTATCCATCATTTTTCTGTTAATCAAAAAATTAGTGCTTTTGTAAATTCTATTACTATTACCAGGCAAAAGAAGTACAGAACTAATACTAAAGAATGGTTTTGTTTTGCTGTCCATGGCATTATCACCAAAATAATTTAAAAGCAAACACTCTTTGATAGTCAGAAAGAATAGATTCATTCATTTTGAAGCTATGGGGGAAAAGAAAAGTATATTCACTTCCTTAGCTATCAAAAGGAGAAGATTTATCACTTTAAAAATTTCTTTTTTTCTTAATCCTTTATTTTTTCTCTGAAGCCTATAGCTTCCGCAGGAAAAAAAAAAAGAAAACCAAACTACTTTGGGATAAAAACATGAAGTTTTAAAATTAAGAATAAAGCAGAGCCAGTTTGAATAAAGATTGAAAGACAGACTTGTTAAAAACCATGTTTGATTCTTATAAACAAAAGAGGAAAATGTTCAAAATGTCTTTGAAAGACATTTTATGTTAGTCTTTTCTTGCCATTCCTATGTAAAATAAGTAATATGGAAATCTACTGGCTGATATCTGTAAGAATGTCCTGAAGTCTTTTATGAAAGTCTGTATCTTGAGATAAATATTAAATTCTTACCTTTGATTTTATAACAAGTTCAAAAAAACTTTCCATTTCAGTGTAAATTCACTTGTTCCAGAAATATTTATTAAACATTTATTCTAAGATACTGTATTAGGTATTATCTAGATTTATCAATCAACGTTTCCAGACACTACTTACAATTTTTATTTTTGTTATTAATTACTTTTTAAAGTTCCATTGCTTTTTAGAGTTTTACACATACACACAACACACACACTACAAGCACTGTAAGTTGACCACCCAAGGGACTGTAGCAAACTGGTCAATGTATGGAGGTGGTCAGTATAAGGAACCAGGCCCACTGTGCAGATAAGTACATGTGGTGCGTGTCCATTCTATGAAAATTAGATCAACTCAAGGAGGTGGTCAAAGTAGGGAGGTGCTCAACTGGGGAGGGGGGTTATACTGTATGTATGTATTCATATAAATGGTCCTTTAAATATTCTTTGTTTCAATTCCCTAGGTTTATCATCTCACTAGGAGTAACAGCCAATGTCTTTTACAGGCAGGCCCCTGAGATCCTTTACAGTCTAACTCCCATGGTGCCTTTATGATCTCACATCCTCACTCACTCCCCCTGCTCTCCTGGCCTCGCTAATGCTTCTTGAGTAAATATACGGCCAGTCTTTTGTCTCGGGGCCATCAGCAAGTCTCTCTGCCTAAAATACTTTTCCCTAGTCAGTCAGGCATGTCGTCACACACCTGTAGTCTCAACTACTTGGAAGGCTGAGGCAGGAGGATGACTTGAGCCTAGGAGTTTGTATACTGCCCTGTATATTCATGATTTGCTCCCTTACTCCCTTTAAATCTTTATTCAAATAACACCTTCTAAGTGAGGCCTTCTTTGATTACCCTATTTTAAATTGTAAGGTCCTCTGGCCCAGTTCTCTTTATTTCTTCCCTGGTGTATTTTTCTGTGTATCAGCTTCCAGCGTTATTCACATTTTACATATTTACTTTGTGTCTTTCCTCTACTAGTTTATAAAATTTGTGCCAAAAAACCCGAACTGGGCACAAATTTTGTGCCGAAAAAAGCTCGGCTTATACTCGAGTATATAGGTATTTTGAAAAAAAAAGCTCTTCTTATTAAGACATGTTTAAAATATTATAAACTGGCTGGATGAAGTGGCTCACACCTATAATCCTAGCACTCTGGGAGGCCAAGGCAAGTAGATTGCTTGAACTCAGAAGTTCAAGACCAGCCTGAATGAGAGCAAGACCACGTCTCTACTAAAAATAGAAAAACTAGCCAGGTGTTGTGGCAGGCACCTATAGTCCCAGCTACTCAGGAGGCTGAGATAAGAGGATTGCTTGACCTCAAGAGTTTGAGTTTGCTGTGAGCTATGATGCCATAGCACTCTACCCAGGGTAACAAAGTGAGACTGTCAAAAAATAAATAAAATATTATAAACTATATATTAACATCATTCATACTTTTAAATTTAAAATCATTTAAGAAAATAATAAATTATTTTATTTAAAAAAGAAAGCCTTGGACAGGCACAGTGACTCACACCTATAATCCTAGCACTTTGGAAGGCTGAGGCAGGAGGATCACTTGAGGCCAGGAGTTTGAAATCAACCTGGGCAATAACAAGACTCCCATCTGTACAAGAAAAACCTAAAAAAGTTAGTCAGGCATAATGTCACACATGTGTAGTCTTAGCTACTTGGGAGGCTGAGGCAGGAAGATCACTTAAGCCTAGGAGTTAGAGGTTGCAGTGAGGTAGGATGAGGCCACCGCCTTGTAGCCCAGGAAACAGAGCAAGACAGTGTCTCAATAAAAAAAAAAAAGTAAAAAGAAAGATTTAACTCTCTAGTAGTACTTGGTTCTTTACTTCCAAGTTCATCCTTTGTGCTTGTTATCACTGAGTGTGATCAAGGGTTCAACTTCTCTGCCTCAGTCTTATACTGATTATAGCCACGTCTTCCTGTTTTCGGCCTTTTGCCTCCTTACTGTCTTTAGTGCGGTGTTTCTATTTCACAATCATTTCTATGGTTCTAGAAGTGCTGCTCTTTCATGGTGTCTCCCTCTTCAGGAACATGGGCTTGGCCTTCCATTGCTATGCTGAGTAATGAATAATTCTTCTGACTGCTCTAAATTGTTATGTAATGTGGCTCATATGGGCCTCTGTGTCAGTAAAGCTAGAGGTTGTATTCTGTGTCTAATTGTTTGAAGGTGATTTGTGAGAAGAAAGGGGTGACAACATCAAATTGTCATCCTAAAACTAGAAATTTATCCAAGTTAAATTGAGTTGTATTGTTTTTAGTTTATTGCGCCAACCTCTATCCCAGAATCTTATTGCCCAACTTTTATTTCCTACTACTCCCTGTCCTGAATTCCATTCTTCGGTCAGACAAAACCACAAACCTTTCCCTATATAAGCTCCATGTTTTTCCATCCCTTATTACATGTCCAAATTCTACTCATCTGACATGTTCCTATGAATGCTTCCACTAAATCATCCCATATTCTGGACCCACCAGCACATAAAGCTAGAATTAATATCTCCCTTCGTTGACCTAGCTAACCACTTTATCTGTAATCTTTCTGGAATTTATCACTTCATACCTTGTTCTGTGATTATTTCTACATATTTTTATATCACCAGTTGAAAATGGAACCACAAGAGGAAGAATGATATCTTGATTAATCTTCATATTAATTTTTATACCTGGCACCCATAAAGATATTCAATGAATATCTGTTGAGTTGACTGTTTAATCCTGCATAGTAACTGTCCTTCCCAGCTTTGTATCACCTGGAAATGTGTAAATATGCTCCCATTTCTTCAAGTTATCAATTTAAAATGTTTTGTAGGACTAAACCAAGTAGAAGTTTCCTTCAAGGTTGATAAGAATTGGCCAGTCATTATTCTTTAGAATATGATACTGAATCATCTATAAATCCACCCTTTCTCCAATTTCTCCAGTATGTCATGAGTGACTGTCAAATTTTCCTGCAGCAGTTGTACACTGCATGTTTGACCCTGCCCAGGATTGTCAAGTCCTGGTATGGTCACTACCAGAGTTCCTGTCACTTCTACATCATCATTTATTTTGGCCTTTGTGTTGAAGCTTAAATATAAAATAGTTAAACACATTTCCCTATTGCTTCTTTTATCTGTTTAAGAATTAAAAATTAAAATTTCTCCTATAGTCCCAGCTCCTTGGGAAACTGAAGCAAGAGAATTGCTTGAGGTTACTGTGAGCTGTGACACTACAGCACTCTACAGCAGGTGACATAGTAAGACTCTGTCTCAAAAAAAAAAAAAAGAAGAAAAAGAATTAGATTTTCAGCAAAGCAACATAGAAGTTTTCCAGATGCTCTGATTTTGGCAAAATCAATCTTCCAGTACATGTAGATAGGTAGCATCCCACGATCATAGCTACAGCTTTGTACTAGTCTTTTAGGAAGCCTTATTGAAATCCTCCATCTTGCATGGTGGCTAAAAAGCATGCTGTATCTCATTAATGACAACTTTCATTATCTTTTAGCCTCATTTAGGAGTTTCTTTATCCCACGTTCAAGAATTTCCATATATGTGTACATGTATTGATTTATAGTTATTGTCCTCCTGCTGTGGTAAATATTCTAAGGCATTCCTTTTAAATGCCAGTTCTCATTCATAAGTTTCTTTCCACTAAATGTTAGTGATTCCCAAGAGATACTTATTTTGAAATTTCAGGTTTATTCTATATAAATATACACATGCACACAAACACATACACACTTTCTTTAGGCTGTTGGATTTATTTTCTATTTCCATTTTTCCTTCTAATAATTTTTTGGTAGTTCTTCCACTGTGTTTTTTCCCTACTATATCATTGATATTCATAAATCTAGTCTTATAATTTTAATTGAGGATATTTTTATTCTTTGATTTCAGTCTAAAGCCCCTTGATCATGCCCATGGGTATTGCTAAACATGATTTATTGGTTTTTCTGAACTACTTAGCACTTTTCCAGGAGTATGATCCTTCTAATGTCATAAATCATCACCTAAAATATTGTTTGTCTGCTGTATCTACATAACTAGTTGGTCCTATATCCATTCCTTTACAAAACAATAACATTAACTGGAAGAACAGATGACAATACCACCCTGCTTTAGAAAATGCCTCACAGGAATGGAAAAGAGTCATTAGAGATACACTGACATCTGGATCATTGAAGCATCCAATTCTTTCACTGACGTGGGAAGAATCCAGGTAGTTTTATATCTCTATACTCCAGGATGATGATATGCCTTTCTGTTTTCTGTGTTAGTCTTCTAAGCACCTGTTCACTCTGATGAGGTGGTTCAGTTCCTTGAGTATAACAGAACAGCAGAATGTAGATGGAAAGGAAAACAAATTTGACTACTGGCCATAAACAGGAGTCTAACCCTTGGTAATTCCATAGGGCAGCTTCATCAGTAATTGCATCATCAGTATTGAAAAGTATTTCATTTCCCAACAATATTTTAGATTTTCATTAAAATACCAGATTTTTCTCAACTTAGGGTATGATGGGAAGGGTTTCTCTTGCTTATTTACCATTCAAAATTTAGCTTTAGGGGCAGCACCTATGGCTCAGTGAGTGGGGCACTGGCCCCATATACTGAGGGTAACGGATTCGAACTCAGCCTCGGCCAAACTGCAACAAAAATAAATAAATAAATAAATAAAAGAGGTTTACAAAATTTAGCTTTAGTTGTTAATGTAGAGGAGTATTCATATCAACATAATTATATAAGTTCTACTTTGTCTATAAGTATAGGCTTTAGTTTACCACCCATTGTACACGTTACTACAGGATATAGGGTGGAGGGTTCAAACCCAGCCCCAGCCAAATTGCAACAAAAACAAATAGCCGGGCATTGTGGCGGGTGCCTGTAGTCACAACTACTCTGGAGGCTGAAGGCAAGAGAATCGCCTAAGCCCAGGAGTTGGAGGTTGCTGTGAGCTGTGTGATGCCACGGCACTCTACCCCAGAGTAAAAAAAAAAGTGAGATGATAAAAGTGAGAGTCTGTCTCTACAAAAAATATAAATAAATAACCATCTCTAAACCCTCAAAAGGGAGTTAAAAGTACTACAAAGTCTTTCCCCTTGTTGAAAAGGCAATGATAGGATTTATTCTTTTTCAGTGCCATTATATTCTTGTCATTTAAAAATAAGAGTTACTGCTCCATAAGCAGAGTCTTATACTGCAACTATGCTGAGTTTCTTATCATTTTCTACAGTATAGTATTCTTTAAGTCAGTAGCAACTTGGTTTGTAATAGCCCCTCAACAATCTTTTAATCTGGTGGCGCCGATAGCACAGTGGTTACAGTGCCAACCACATGCACCAAGGGTGGCGGGTCCCAACTCAGCCCTGGCCAGCTGAACATCAATAACAACTGCAGCAAAAAAAATAGCTGGGCATTGTGGCAGGTGCCTATAGTCCCAGGCCCTTGGGAGGCTGAGGCAAGAGAATCACTTAAGCCCAAAGAGTTTGAGGTTAGTATGAGCTGTGAAGCCAAGGCACTCTACCCAGGGCAACATTGTAAGACTTTGTCTCAAAAAAAAAAAAAAAAATCTTTTAATCTTTTCTCTAATTCCTTCCTGAATTATTGTTTAGAACCATTATATCCTCTGTAATAAGACAGTGGAAAAGTGTTTTTCAGGCCCCTTCAGATTATTCTCTGGTACAGAAAGCTTGAATTGGTACACTGCCAATATGTAGTGATGATTCTTTTATACAGATAGACATAGAAAGTCCTACAGATTATTTAAAAAAACAGATTTTTCTGTTAAATTTTCAGACTTCCTGGATATCAGGATGAACTACTTTGGCTTCCTCTTCCTGGGTCGTATTTCATATTTGCTTTGCCTCTCTTGTCATATACTGGTAAATCTATTTTAGAGCCTAGATAAATAAACTAATTATTTGATATAATTAATTAATATAAAATCTTGTGAACAGAAGCCAACGCAGTCCTTCACTTATCACAAGTAACAATTTACAGAGTGGTGAGCATTACCTTGCCTTTTGGTCTCCAAGCCTTTTTCTTTTACTCAGGGATTACTACCTTGTGTGATAAAAGAATGGTGACAATCCCAGAAAGTACTTGTTTCTCTGAGAGACAATGTGAAGGCCTCGGGGTATACTCAGATCTTTCCCCTGGACTTCTGATATGCAATATGGTAGTTCCTTAGCTTTGTCATATATTCCTGTGTGACCATGTTCAGGTCATGTCACTTCTCAAGGCCTAAGTCCTCTCATATATAAAATAAGATCTGAAGTTCCTTTAGATTTATAATCTATTAATTGATCCCCAAATGTGAATCTTATTATTAATGAATGTTCCTGGAACACCTGCTGGCATTTTCTGTCTTTTTTCTCCTTTTTAAGCAAGTTTTATACAAGATTTTTGGTGAGTAATACCGTTGTGTTCCAAATGTGGCAGATAATTGATTCTGATTTAATGTTTGTTGTCATAATAGTGCAGCACAAGCCTTTACTAAATTACATATTGCTTTTATAACTTAACTGGAATTGTGTACATAGATCACTTTTCCAACAATTCTTCCCTTTTTACTGGCAGAGCTTGGTGAATCCTTTGCCAGTAAGAAATAGTG
>CAUYPK010159778.1:0-20572 GCA_963574355.1 Loris lydekkerianus | reverse complement strand
TTTTTTTTTTCTTGTAGGTAATGGTTTTCTTTCATTTGGAAGCTTTCAGAATTTTCTCCTTCACATTCACTTTAGTGAAATTGATTATGATGTGTCTGGGGGATGTCTTATTCGGTTGAGTTGTGCCAGAGTTCTGAAACTGTCTGCTATCTGAATTTCAGAATCTCTTGGCATGTCTGGAAAGTTCTCCTTCATAATTTCATGGAGAAGAGACTCTGTGCCTTTTGAAGCCACTTCATCACTTTCGGGGATCTCTATAAGACAAGTATTGGTTTTCTTTGAATTATCCCAGAGCTCTCTGTGAGAGTTATCTGTTTTTGCCCTCCATTTCTCTTCCTCTTTGAGAGTTTGGGAGCGTTTGAATACTTTGTGTTCATTGTCAGAAATCCTTTCTTCTACTTGCTCCATTCTGTTACTGAGGGATTCTACTGTGTTTCTCAGATCTTTAAGTTATGCAACTTCTTGTCTCAATGTGTCAAAATCTTTGGTCATTTGGTCTTTGAATTTGTTGAATTCTTGAGATATCTTTTGGGTTACTGCTTGGAGTTCTAATTCAATCTCATTTGCTATCCAGATTCTGAGTTTGATTTCTCACGTCTCAGCTATTTGTTTGTGCATGGGATCTTGTGCTGTGTCTGCCCCATTCATCTTTGGGGGAGTTGATCTATTCTGATTATTCATATTGCCAGGGTTTTTCTGTTGATTTCACCTCATGATTGTTTTTCACTGTTGCCTCTGGTCGTCCTCAGAGTTGGGGAGGTGTCTCTCCAATGGCAGACCCAGCGGGATCACTCTATTGTTGCTGGATCTTTGTAGGGAGTGACCCTGTGTAGTTCCACTGGGGCTGTTCCAACTAGGGAGTTCTGGTTGTGGAAGCAGCTGTGGTGTGTGACACACCTGGATTCAGCAACAGGGTGGGAGGTGGTGCGCATGGTTCTGGGAATGCCTGGCACCCCATGACTCTGGCACAGAGAGCCCAAGGCTCCAGCAGTCTGTGGCCCGGAGAAGGGCTCTGCACAAAGGTAGGGAGGGTCAGAAGCAGTTTAGTTCTTCCACTTTTGGGAACTTCAGACTTTTCTAGAGCACACGCTTCTACTTCTGCTCACACACCCCTTTCCTCTAAGGGGTCTAAGGGGGCTGTGGATATTTGCTGCTCCTGAAAACACCACTTTATGAAGTACCTTCCTAGTGGCGTGAGCAGAGGGGCCATGCTAGTCTGGGCTATGGGCTCTTCAAGGGAAGGACAGGGGTCCAGGAGTACGATGAATAGGAGACACCAGAGGGTCCTGCTCAAGGCTGTGGGAGTTGGAATTGGGCAGCTATCAGAGTCCCTGGCCAGACAAGTGGGCTAGTATGGAAGTTGCGAGGACATAGGAGGGAGGACGCTGGGTTGTGTAGCTCCTGCAGTTCCTTGTCAGGGCATGCGGAGGCCCAGTGAGTGCGGGTCACGGGTCGCAGGTTGGGGGTTGTGGCACAGCTCTTATGGAGGTCCGGGTGGCACCAAGCCCAGGAGTTTGAGGTTGCTATGAAGCTGTGATGCCACTTCACTCTAACCAGGGCAACAGCCTGAGGCTCCAGTGTGCCCAAACCATCTCACTCTGCCCCTAGGCGTTAAGGCTGTGAAGCAGCTCAGTCCCCGCCTTTAGGCTGCTCAGCCACTAGGTTACTAGGTCCCACCTGATCCTTGCTCTGGGACCCTGAGGGTGGAGCTTGCTGGGGCAGTTCTCTCACAATGGCTTCCTGCGCCCAGCTCAGTGGCTCAGTCTGGGACCCCCGACAATGCCCAAAGTTCTCAGGACTCCTGCTCACGCTTTCCCCAAGGCAGTTCAACTGAGTGGCAAGTCCAAGAACACCAAAACAGTTCACAGGTAAGGCCTTTCAAGTTTGCAGTCTCACTGCTGCTTGTACTTACAGTTGCCAGTGGGATTAGGTCTATTGAACACACGCAACCACTTGCCAGTTTTCCACTGTTTGTGTCTTCCTCTTGGGGTCCAGAAGTCCCTTTCTGACTCCCTGTATCCTCAAAGGGATGATTATAGGCAGATCCCACCGACCAGAGATGCCTGGAGTCTTATCACCCCAGATTTACTGTGCCCAGTTGCAGGGAAGCTGTTACTTGGTCGCCATCTTTAATCTGTTGGCATTTCATATTTGCTTTTTTAAAAGAATACTTTGTCCTCCCAAGAAATGCATATCTAGTGAATTTTATGCACTGAAGACTGAGTATGCAAAGATTAATTTCAGCTAGAAATCCTTGATGAGCAGCCTTCCAATCATAGTTAGAACCTAGATGCATATCCTGCCAAATTGGAGTGAAAACTAGAAAGACTATGAGGAAAATTTACTCTTTGGAATATTTTTCTGATGGTCTAAGGGGGCTGTGGATATTTGCTGCTCCTAGAAACACCACTTCATGAAGTACCTTTGTACAATGAATAGGAGACACCAGAGGGTCTTGCTCAAGGCTGTGGGAGTTGGAATTGGGCATCACTGTGATTCAGTTCTGGCCATGAGATCACAGACTAGGTGCTCCAGTTATGCCTTATTGTTCTCAAATTAAATTAAGGACAATAACACTGAGATCATGGTGTGTAACAATTAAATACTACAATGCATACTTGGTGCTTGGCACTAGAAATCCAGAGAGTGATCCCTGCTATCATTATTATCATGTGCTTATTATGACATTTGAGGTGGGGAGATGGTCAGAAGCAGTTTAGTTCTTCCACTTTTGGGAACTTCAGACTTTTCTAGAGCACACGCTTCTACTTCTGCTCACACACCCCTTTCCTCTATCAAGCAGGAACCTTGGGGATGTCTTGCAGTATGTCCCTTCTCCCATTCCATTTAGTGTACAGACGAGATCCAGGGAACACAAACATCCAAGGACAAAGGGCTCTCAAGCATGACAAAAACAAACAGGAAGGGGCCTCCCATCCCAGTGGGAGCTGGGGATGGTTCTGAGCTCACGGCATACTGGTGTGTAGTGCTCCTGCCTCCTTCTGCTCAGCCGCTTCCTTTCCATTTGGGGACTAACTTGGGAGCCCTGAGAGCCATATCAACTTGGATGAGAGTGAGGTGGGTGTTAGGGGATGAAGGGAAATTATAGCTGGGCAAGGGACATGGGGTGAGCAGGGGGCATTTAGAGAGATGGATAAAGGGATCTGAGAGTGGGGATAGGTGAGTTCTCACCATCATACTATCTAGTCAGTTTAGGCTGCTATAACTGAAAGGTACAGACTTGGTGGCTTAAACAACAAACATTTATTTTCCACAGTTATGAAAGCTGGAAGTCCAAAATCAGTGTGGTAGCCTGGGTGGTTTCTGATCAGGGCCCCCTTCCTGGTTTGCAGGTAGTGGCCTTCTAAGCTTATCCTCATGCCAAGAGCAGAGAGAGCAAGCTCACTGATGTCTTGTTTTATAAGGGCACTAATCCCAAACATGAGGGTCCTCTCCTCCATGATTTAATCACCTCCCAAAGGCCTCATCTCCAAACACCATTACATTGGGGGTCAGAGTTTCAGCATATGAGTCAGGACACATAAAGATGTAGTCCATAACACAGACCAAATCCTCTCATAATTAGTGCACCAGGAAGGCATCTAGACCAGCAGGGTAAAACTCAGAGATTTCAGCAGAGAGCATTAGGAGGACAGAGCTTCCAAGGACAAGAGCAGTGTTGGATTAAGAGCAGAGGACAAAGAGAAAGTAGAAGTAAAAAGAGAGAAAAAAAGGAGACATGTACACCCAACACAGAGAACCTGGGTTTGGATCTACCTGTATGAAAATCTCTGATGCTGGTGGAATTCTCACAGCTGACATGCCATTGGGTGGTGGCAGAGTCATCATTGATATCCTGTAGTGGCTTGTGTCTAGTGAGAGGCCTTTTCTCCTTGGAAGCCACTCTGCTTGAGAGAGAAGCCAGGATCAAAAGCCTCTTCCCCTTTATGTTAAATTTGGTGGATGTGAGATATGTTCTGAGGACTCATTCCCCTTTCTTCTCTTTTCCTGAACTGGGCAGAAATAAACGATGATGTCTCACAGCCTTGCCTCTGGGGTTCCAGAAAGCAATTTCTCTAATAAGATGCTTCCTTCACCTCTGAAGATGAAGGAGGAGAGCATTCTTGGTGTGTCCTCAACACACCCAGCTCTGCTTGGAGGCATGACAAAATCCTGCTTTCAGTTCCAGAGATGAGGAACTCCCCTCACTCACACACACTCTGCATTTTAATGAAAGGGATTTGCAGCAGTTAGAGGGAGAGTGTTACCAAGGCTGAGCAGTTCCAGTGTATACGCAGGCCACATGTGCCCAGGAATAAATGAAAACATCATAACATTTTTGTAGGAATGTCTGCACTCCACATCTCGTATTATTTCTTGACTTATAACTGAGGCATAGTCTTTCCTTAGCTCACAAATCCACGTCTTTCTTTGGAGAAGAGCGAGCAGAACCCTTCATCGTGAATATGGTGACTTCACTGCCACAAACATTTTTAATGACATCCTGCAGCTTTATGTCATCTGGGGACCTGAGGTGAATTATGGTTTTATTCTAAAGCTTTTCTGGTTTCCCGGCAGCCATTGCGGTTCTTGTGGGGTTCGTCTGCCTCTCATTATGCTCTGACTATCTAAAGGTCTAAAGGCTCCTCACCCTCTTTTATAAACAATTTAACTTCTCTCTTCCTTCTAGAGAGCAGGGGGTGGTGAATGTTTTCTTTTGAGGAGATTCAAAAGAATCTCTTATTTGTGCCTGTTAATTAAATACACACACAATATAATACATATGATTTGTAGGGATCTCAAAGGGGACTTGTGGATTCCTTGAGGCTTATCCGTTTCCCTGTTGAAAATGCCTCAATCGACATAGAAAATATCTTTTGTTTGTTTCTGATGCTAATGATGGTGGATGGCTGCCCTGTTCTCAAAACTCTCCCTCTTCATTGCCTTTACAATCTTTGCCACTGTAAGTCTGCTAACAGCTACTCCTTCTATTTTGATGTAACTGCCTGAGGGCAGAGATGGTCGAGGTGGCCCAAAAGCTAGGGGACAGGTTTCTAGGGCTCACAGTGATTAATTACCACTGTCACTTCACATCCTGCCTTGGGTTTCAAGACATGTATCTTCAAACTTAAGGGGCTGGGCCAGAGCTCTGGTGGTGAGGTGCCTAGGGAGAATGGTGGTACAGTGTGTAGTCAGCTGACAGCTCCAGCTGCAGGGTGTTCAAGCACTCTCTCCAGAGAGCTCCAGCCAGTACGAGGTGTGGCCATTTCTGGCAGTGTGGGGCTTCTCTCTGGACAGCCTCTGTGTGCTGTTGGGCGGCCAGGGAGCTGTGCTGCAGAATGAGGCTCTTCCTGCTGGTTTCCCCAACTCTTTCATTTACAGGTGTCATATGGTCTGACGTGTCATGAGGTCTGCAGGATTTCCCTGGGTGCTTCTGCTTCTTCTCCCCTTTATCCCTTTATCTTTCTCAGGTGCCCCCCACCCCAATAAAGCTCTTGCAGTATGACTTTGTCACTTGTATTTGCACCCTAGATGGCCTGAACTGATACACTCTGTATTCCCAGGCAACGTCGTTGGTCACTGCACACAGTCCTGCTTTACTTTCCAAGATCTCAGCCTAGAAATAGTTCCCACATCTCACCAACCCATTTCATCACAGTTAGGAGTTTGGTGAGTGCTGTGTTCACCCTTCTAGCTATGCAAGTTATTAGGGTTCCTAGTGCCATCCCATTAAGACTCCTATGGGGTGTCTAGGTTCCTTAGAGAAAGGACAGAGGTATGAGATAGTCAAATACATACTTTATTTCTATATAGAGATTCTTTCCAGGACCCCAGGCTATAAAGCACAGAAACTTCTGGAATGGCCCCTCTCCACTTATACCCGACTTCCCTGAAATCAGACCAATGAGATCAGCTCCTGAATACCCTTTCTCCAGGATGCCACTCGGTCCTATGTCTCAGCATTCTGGGGGGAGAGGAGTAAGGAGAATAACTCATTCTCCAGTCCCTCCCGTATAGGTCCCCCTCATTACCCTCCAATGACTGTGGTCTATGGACTGTGAGTCCATGATACACATCAGAGCTCCTCCCTGAGAAAGAAGGAGGAGGCGGAGGATGAGAAGGTGGAAAAGATTGGCACAAATATCACAGTGACAGCAATTGGATCCTACGTTTTGGAAGTAACATAACAAGGACACCTCTCTGCTGTCTTGTACTCTATCACTACTGGACAGTACACCAAGGAAACACATGTAGGAGATAAACGTAGGGTGACATATTTCTATAGTAAGAGTGAGACCCATGCAGAGTGCAAATCGCGGTGTTCCTCACACAGGGGAGCTGGTAACATTTTTATAAGTCAAAGGGACATTGGGAAGTGAGTCAGAGGAAGGCTTGCTGGCACTTGCAGAGGGGACGATTTGCCATATTGGAAACTTCCCCAGACCATCCCACATCCCCTCGTCTTCTGCACAGTGATGATGCCGTGCACACTGCAGTCCCCGGCTGGCTCCCTGTGGAATTATCTCAGAGCACTTTCACTACAAAGGTTTTCCAGAGGTCCCAGCCTTTGGCTTGATAACCTGTGTTGAGTGTGGGTTTCTAGAATCCTGTGGAGAGTCTGCTCCTCAGATGCCTCCATGTTTTCTGAGCAGCTGACCTACTGCAAACAGCAAACAAGATGGGTTCCTTAGAGCTGAAGAAGCTGTGTCCCCAGCTCAGAGTGAAGTCCAAAGCAGGTGCTCAATAAAGCCTTGTTGAATTCAACTCTAACTTTTGCTTCCACAGGTGGGATGGTCCCAGCTCCCGGGTCCTTCTTATAATTGTGTCAGTTTTTTACCTCCTTCTGAAGTGAGCAGTTCGTACATGGCAAGCTTCTCTATTGGAGTATGATTAATGCTGTGGACATGCACTTCTGCTGCCCTGACTTTTGTCTTCTATACATAAATCTGCAGTGAGCTGGATTTCCTTAATTTAATTAGTTCTTTTCATGCTACTTTGCAGAATATGGTTCTTGGGGTTTTCTGGCTTATACTATTGCTCCCTCCCTCAGGCCTAGTAGAATTAGAGCCAGCAGGGCTCAGAAAGGCTGCAAACCCTGTGGGTAGACTTGTTCTCCTCTTGACACTATGGATGCAGCACATGTGCACCATTATTGGCACTGTGAGAAGGACATTGATAGATATTACATGGAGCTTCTCCTCCCAGCCACATCTGGACAAAGCACAGATCTGAGAGACAGAAGGAAACTGCGTGCTCACTGTCTGGTCACTCCAAAGCTGTTAGGTCAGAAAGCATTCATTTAGTGACTCTCATCAGATTCACTGTCCTTTAGGGTTTGTGAGTCATTCTACCTTATGGACAGGAGGCCAGCAGCGCCATGGAGCACGAAGGGAAGAAGCAAGGGGTCCTCTTCACGGAAGTGCAGCTGCAAGGTGTGGCATCCTTGCTCATGTCTGAGCACATGCCTTATGCTAGTATAAAGGTAGGACCCCTGCCCTAAAAACACCCAAAAGGCCAGAGCAGGAAGCCCCCATGCTGGTCTTCCTTGACAGGGTTCTCCAGCTGTGTAGTTCAGCCAGCTACAGCTGGGTGGAGAGATCAGGCTTTGGCACGAAGTCCTCTGTTTTGTCAATAGCCAAAACCTTCCAGAAGAAGGAATGTACTCAGAGTTATAGGATAAACCGGGTAATATCTGAGATGGACAGTTACACGTGGTCTTAGCAGTTGCTACATCTCCAGGAGCTGCGGTTTAGCCATAAAAGTTACTGCTCCTGTTCCTTCTGAGACCACCATTTATTTTTATTTATTTATTTATTTTTTTTGTGGAACAAACAAAACACTCATAAAATCATTGAACCAGGGGGTGTTAATATTCCAAGGGATACTTTGATGATCTAGCTCAGTCTCACTGTATACAAATAAGGACAGAGGCTCAGACAGATTGAGTATGGCAAAAGTCTCCTGATTTTCAGTCTGTAACACACATTAGCAGGAACCAGTGGACATATTCCACCTGCCTCAGTTGCTCAGGACACTACTGGAGACACAGCACAGGGGAACCTGAGGCTCTCAATCCCACGGTGTTTAAGATACTGAAGTACTAAGATGTCAGAAAGGGGCAGATGGATGTCTTCTTTTGAGGAATGTTTAGAAGACAGGGTTAAACCTTTCCTTCAGATTTTATGTGAGACCCTCTTTTGTTTATGCTGTCAGGTGAAGGCTGGAGTGAGCTGAACTGCCGGGAGCTCCTCGGGGTGTCACTGAGAACAACCCATTTGCAGGGCTCCAGGCAAAGGGATCCATTGGGTCTGTGGCCGTGTGGCAGAATTCATCCTGAAATGAGTGCCCACATTTAGCAAAGTCACTTCTAGAATCATGAAATGGGCTTTAGGGAAAATATAGTCCAACCTCTTCATTTATAGGTTCAGCAAAGTTTAATGGTTTGCTTTGAGTGACATAACATGGAGGTGGTGAAGACAGGCAAGAATCCCGATTTTCAGACTCAAGAAAGGAATGTTTTCCCTAACCCATTCTGATCCTTTCCTCCAGCCTGAATGTTAGGGTGCTTGTGATGGAAATATGTATGCATGAAGTGAAGCAGGACAAAGAAGGGGTGCTGTCCCTGCTGAAGGTCCTGTGGCCTAGGATGACAGCACATTGGAGGAGAAGCTGAAGCTCTCTGTCATGGTCTTGGAGTTGCTGCGAGAGGAGCCATTGGAGGTCAGGTCCAGGGATGAGGGTGTGGCCTTGGGGCCGTCCTCTGGCTCCTCCTCGTGGGTCCCTGCTACTGTGGAGATGGTGGTCTCCAGGCGGCTGACTTTATACACGCTGCCCTGGGTCTGGAGGTACCGGGTAGACTTCATCTCCAGCCCCTCATAGTCACCAGCGCTAATGAAGGGGCAGCACCTGAAGGCGTGCTTGAAGCCCAGACGGAACCTGGAAAGAGAGCAGATGAAGAGGTAACAACACATAGGGACGCCTGCTCAGAGGGCCTTCCCCCCATCTTGAATACATGGACACGCCCAAATGTAGCATTGACAGCTGGAGATGCTGAGGCTAAAAAGATTTAAGAGTCAGTTATTGAGGTCAAACGCAAGACTAGAAAAAAGACATCCAAGACTAGAACCCATGTACATGTGAAATGCACGTCTTCACTGTGTGAAGCCCTGAACCATGCTGCCTTCTCTGGTGTGGGGTAAATTCAGGCTTGGAGTCAATTCAACATCCACAAAAAATATGTACCAGTGTTTACTATGTGCCTGGTACCCTGCTAGTTGCTGGGAGGTGGGACATTAAAACACATCTCAAGATCCAGACCTCTCCTTCCAGAAGCCATTGACTGAAAGAGGACTTTCTGCCAGTCATATTCCTGCAATGTGCCTCAGTTTCCCTGTTTGTTAAACAGGGAGAATAAGTCTTTACTCAAAGATGTTCTGGCAGATTTAACCTAAAAGAGTTTAGGCAGGTGATCAAATTCTTAGGAGAAGGATGAATACGTGAGTCAGACTAACAGAGACCATTTGGACAAGTTCAAGAGAATGTCTTTCCCCAGATTCATAGTGCTGGACTGTCTCATTCACAGAAGGCACTTTGCAGGTTGAGGACTGTTGGATATAAAGGCTGTGAGGGCACCTGTTACTCCCCTTCCTCAGTGCCATCTGTCACCACCTGGAGGCTGGGGTGGTCCTCTGTGTCACATACTATGCAGCAGCCTGTGTCCCTTCCCCTCCTGATGGACTCCCGATTGCTGGCCATGGTGGGCTTTCCCTTCTCTGACTTGTGTGAGGCTGGTTTCTGTTGCAGGATGGCTCATCTGACCAGGTGAGGGCAGGAATCAGACCTTTTTTATTTACTCTGTCCTGTAGGAATTGCTGGAAGAAACTGGGTAAAGCTGCCCAGATCATAAGCTAGGACAGGAAGAGGGAAGTGAGAGAGTAGAAAAGGGAGAATGTACTCCGTGAGGGATGATATGTAGTGCCACATCACCCTCTCTCTCTCCACTGGATCTGCAGGGCAGAGTGAGCAAACTTACAGGCCATGGACTGGTGACTGGTTCCAGCTGGCAGGCCTGCTTTCTATGCATCAGTCACAGAGATTTTTAATCCCCTGCTCCCCTGAGATTTCTGGTTCCTCTTGGAAAAGAAAAAAAAAAAATCAATCCCTCCCATGTTCTCATTCCTGCCTGGTGACAGTCTGCAGGGGTGAGTGGGTGGTGGTTAGTTCACAGCGGTTCCCACTTCTCCCTCTCGCTTCACACCTGGCTTTGCTTATCCAGGTTGGTGCTTGGCTGCTGTGAGGACAGGTGGTCTGTGGGTTGTAGAGGGATTTTGGCGGATGGGTTCTTACCTGTCATTGAGGCAGCAGTAGATGATGGGGTTGTACATGGTGGAGCTCATGGCCAGCCACATGATGGCCAAGTAGACCTGCTGGATAAACTTCTTCAGGTAGAGATCGGGATTAATGTAGGGCAGCAGAAAGAAGACGTGGAAGGGCAGCCAGCAGATGGCAAAGGTGCAGACCACAACGATCATCATTTTGACCACCTGGCAAGAGAGTGAGACAGGTGAGACCACCAGCACATCCTTCTTTGCTCATGGCTGCTTTCTCTCTCTTTCTACCCCCTCACTGTCCTCAGTGTGGGGCAGGGTGGGAAGTATTTAAAATATTCTCTTTCAAGGAAGAGAAATGTCTTTAATATGTATTGCTAAAGAACTGTGGTTAGATCAGCAGTTCCCAGAGTGTGGTCCCAGGACCAGCACCATCACCTGGGAACTTGTTGGAAATGCAAATTCTTGAACCTCTTCCCGGACTTACTGAATCAAATACTCTAAAGATGGGACCTGGAATTCTGTGTTTGACAAACCCTTCAGGTGATTCTAATGCATACTCATGTTTGGGGACTATTGTGTTATATGTTCCTTTTGGGAAATGACTGGAGAGGTCAAGGGAAATCAAATTAATGAGCAAAGGTGAAAGGTGTTCAGGCAGTGAAGTTCTGGTAGAGAGAGCAGCAGAAAGTCAGGGGAGGGCAACGAGCCAGGGGGACACCGATGGAAAGGGAAGGAGAAGGGAAGAGATTTGGACAGCTGCAGCAAGGGAGTACCAGATATTTATTAGGGCTTTAAAAGAAGATCTTGTGAATGCTGGGTGCTGTGGCCTGAAGCTGTGTCACCCCAGATACATATGTTGAAATCCTACTCTGCAAGGTGAGGGGCTTTCCAGAAGGGATCAGGTCTTATGGGCAGTGTCCTCATAAATAGGATTAATGCCTATAAAAGAGGCCTGAGAGAGAGCCTTCTCTCCCTTCTGCCACATGAAGACACAGTAAGACCCTCTGCGTAGGGAATTAGGAATGAGGAATTAGGACCTCACTGGGCATCATATCTGTCAGCCCTTTGATCTTGAACTTTCCAGCCTCCAGTGTTGTGAGAAATAAGTTCCTAGTCAAAGATATTTTGTTACAGCAGCCTGAATAGACTAAGACACTGGACATGGGGTGATGTAACCTTCTTCTTTTTATCCCCAAGAGGTCTTTAGCAAAGAACTACATAGTATTCATACAATGAAATGCTATGCAAAAAAGTACCAAAAGAAAAAAAATGAGAAAACTTTTGTATATTGACTTTCAAAGATCTTATGGATTTTAAGTGAAAATAGTATGCATTTATTATTTGTGTAAAAAAGAAGAGCAAATAACATATATTTATTTGATTTATGAATACCAAGATCTAGAAGGGTTAACAAGACACAACAAACAGCTATTACCATCGTGTGCCTGTCTGTATGTACGAGAGTGTGTGGAAGACCTAGAAGGGAGCTTTTGCCTGGTAAGACCTTTAAAATATTTTTTCAACTTCTAATTTTGAACTAATTAAGATCCTCAAAAAGTTGGAAAAGTAGTACAAAGAATTCCCAGGTACCCTTTATCCGGCTTCCTCCAATGATATCATCTTTCACAACCATATTATAGTATCACAACCAGGAAAAACTGTTTACCAAACTACAGGCTATTTGGCTTTTTGTCTTTCTTTCTTCTTTTTCTTCTTTTTTTTTTTACACTGCATTCTTTTTTTCCTTTTCTTTCTTTCTTTATGCTTTGGTGAATGGGTCTGTGAAATCTCATCACATGTATAGATAAATGAAAATGCCACCAGAATCTGCAGAGAATAAAGAAACTCACCCTCTCCCTTATAGGCAACGCCTCCACCCCCAAACACTAACCCGGGGCGACCCTGCATCTGTTCTTGTCACTATCATTTTGTTTCTTTCCTTCGAATTCGTTCTGAATTTTGAATCATGTGAATGTATTATTTTGTCAAACTTTAAATAAATAATAAAAGGTGACAAAATAACTCTTCAATGCTTTTGTGGTTACATTGTGTGCATGTGCTGTAATGGATCAACAGATTGCAGTTACTCTGAAGGAGCAAGCAAGCTGGCTCATGTCTGTAAAGCCAGACCTAGGTCGAAAAGACACCCAAGCAGCATGCCTCCCGTCTCTCCATGGTTCCCCCAGACCCAGGGGTGTTTTGTGGCTGCCGCCTCTGGGGCTCCGGTTGCCGTGGGCTGGGTGCTGCCTGACCCTTGCTCACCTTGCGCTTGGCAGAGACTTGCTCGTGGTATCGGTCGGAGGAGTCTCCAGGGATCTCACTGGCCCATAGCGTGATTCCCACCACCGTGTATGCATAGCCGATCACCAGCAGGGGGAGGAAGTAGATGAGCACAGTCACACAGATGTGGTACCTGCAAGGAAGCGAACTCCAGGGTCAGTCTGAGATATTTCTTATGTTAGATTTATTTTTGTTTGTTTTTCGTTATTGTTATGACAGAAATGGTCAAGGTATGACAGCTGTCTTTCTCAGCATTTGCCATTAATAAGCTCAATCTGTGGGGCATACCTCAGGGGGGGCTTGCCACCTGCATGGGGGAGGATGAGCGATCTTAATGGATAAACTAGAGAAAGCAAATCTCTTTGATTTATGTTTTTCTTGTGGACTTGTTCCCTAAAGGGGATTCCTGTTCAGGTTGAAAAGGGGAAAACAAAACAAAACAAACAAACATAAAAACCCCACCATGGATGAGAGGAAACTGAATTTGTTATATACCTGTGGCAATTTTAGTTGATGTTAAGTTCAATACCACTTACATGGCTCCCTCCAAAAGAATGGAAATGTAGGCTGCATTAATAGAAGTATCTTCTCTAGAATGAAGGAGAGGGTTATTCCACTCAATCCACACGTCAGAAAACACTTATGCTCAATTTTAGTGCAGGGATATAGATCAATTAGTACATTCTAATGAGAACTACCATGATAGTTAACAAACCCTAGTTTATGCTAGTTAACAAATGGATTCATGGATATCAGAATAATTAGCTTGGAGAAGAGAGATAAGACTACTCCTAGAACTAGGATCCCTGAGGGAAAGCCACATGGGGTAAGCCATTTATAAGCCTGGCTTTCATATATCTTCAGATAGAAACTACCTGGGTCTCTGAATCATCACACTCGGAGGACAGAAGCCAAGTGACTCCCATTTGACCAGAGAACGAACATGAAACAAACCTTTATGGTATTAAATCACTGAGATTTTGAAGTTTGTTACAGCAATAAGACTTACTCTACTCTGTTTAAGGCAAGAGACTCAAATAAGAAGGAGAGTCAATAAGATTTTTGAATTTTGAGAAAGAATATTTTTCTTAGGGGTCCTTGAGTTGTTTGGCTACTTATAGTCCTTTCCTTAGATGTGAGTGTAATGGAAAGGCTCAGAATTCATAAGGATAATAATAATAATAACAGGTAGTATTGGGGGAAATTAGTCTAGGTCACAGAGCCAATAATAATATTCATGGTAGCATGAATAGCACAAATAATAGTTAAATTTTTTAAGTGTTTATGAAAAGCACAAGGCAAGCATTTTACTAGCATTATCTTATTTAATCCTTAAATGACTGGATAGGTTCTATCACAATCCCATTTGTAGATAATGAAACCAAAGTTTAGAATTTAAATACAGGTAATTTGCTCAAATTCACAGCTGGTAAAGGGAAGAGGTGGGATTATAATGCAGGTCTGTTACCCCAGAACCAGCTTCTTGTCACTGGAGAAAAACCACCCAGTATTTTTTTTTTCTTCTACTCTGTTTATAGTCTATGCTTATCCTCTGCAATGATTTTCTTCTGATAAGAAAAAACCACTCATTTATTCAGTTTCTCCTTTGTGGATACACTATTTGCTTTCAGTCCCTTCTTTGTAATGCCCCACAGTTTTGTCACCTATGTAGTCCCCTCTGAATATTAAAATGTGCAATTTGAAGGTACTTGACGAACTCTTAAGTAACAAACCACAGATTCGGCCAAGCAGAGTGCCAAGTGCATTTGTTCTGTGCAGACAGGCTGCTCCTGTCTCACATTGCTTTCAAAGGCCCCTGAATTGTCACCTGCTCCTGGAGCCCCTGGGTTCTCTAGTTGCAGTGACTGAATACTGTGTTTTCTACCTGACTGCCTGGTTGCTGGACTGACAGGGCACGTAAGCCAAGCATTTGAGGACTACCAGGGGGCAGGGAGAACCTCCGAGTGACACTGAATTCTCCTACCTGTAAGGATGGCCCCTCCTCATGCAGGCTGATACTTGGTTAGTGACCTAAACACATCAGCTGACTTTGCCAAGGCATTGCCCCAGAGCGCAGAGCACTGATTGTGGGTTGGGGGATGTGATGGGAAGATGCTGCTGTCATGTCTCCAAAGCTCCTTACTTACCCCAGGAGGTAGTAAGGAGTGGTTCTCAAACAGCAGGCTTCAGACCTGCCTGGAAGGCTTGTATAACCCCACAGGGCTGGGCCCCACCCAGAGTTTCTGGCTCAGCTGAGCTGGGGTAGGCCAGAGAATCTGCATTTCTAATAAGTTCCCAAGAGATGCTGCTGCTGCTGTTTCTGCAGAGTCTGCTGTTCCCGAGTCAGACTCTGAGAAACATTGCAATAGTCAGGGAAACATTCCCAACACAGATGAACAGGAGGATCACAAGGGGAGGTCTTAAAATGATCAATGCCCCATGGTATTCATTCAAATGCCTGGATGTGGGGGCAGGAAACTATAGTTTAGAAAATTCCCCAAGTTACTCTAACAGACAGCTAGCACTGAGAACAACTGTTTCAGATCCTAGGTCCATAAGCCTGTTGGGACCTCATTGTTGTTTGTGATTTAATGACGTTATTAAAAGTGTGTATTGACCTTGTTTTCTGGTCTCTGTATCTGCTGCTTTGGTATCTGGAGCCTTGCTGACCAGAGGGAGACTCCTTTCAGGCCTAGCTAATTCCTAGAGAGAACAAAATGACTCTCAGCCAGGGCGCCTTTCATATGCAAACTAACTAATCTCCCACCTCCACCCCACATTGGGCTCTTACTCTGTAAGGACGTTATTCTTTTGCTTTAATCCCCTCAACCCAGGTTTCAGACTAGCTCCCATACCCCAGAGCCTATTAAAATTATTCAAATGAATTAATCCTAAACTTGCTCACCCTGCCTCACCCATTCCTTCCTGAGAAACCCAGATAGAGGCTTTCCAGGGTGGCACACAGTGGTATAGGCCCTGCCCCTTCAGCTTGGGAACTGTGAGTAAGGAAGTACGTTTTCAATGGCAACCATGTTCTGATCTGTAGACTTCACTGTACCTGAATACAAAATAAAATCTACATTTTAAAACAATGTGCCCTTTGGGAAATCACAGATCAGACCATTATGAAAATGCCAAGATGAATCAGTAAACATAATTTATCAGTCTTTTTTATGCTTCTCTTTTTAAAGAAGAAAAAGTAATTTTGTTATTTATTTGAAAACAACCGAATATATTGGTTTAATTTCATCTAAAAAGCGTTATAGTCAGGTGGAGCATTCATTGGCTTTTCCAGAGTCTAATAGGGATAAATTAAGACATAACATAGGGATATGATCCAGCAATTCTATTTCTAGATACAGACTCACAAGAGTTGGAAAGCTGAGATTCAAACGAGCATTCTTCACAACAGTTCAAAGGTGGAACAACTCAAATGCCCAGGAACAAATGAATGGACAAACAAGATGTGTATTACATGCAAATGGAGTGTCATTCAACCTTAAAAACAAATGACACCCGGCCACATGCTACAACATGGATGAACCTTGCAAAGGTTCTGCTCAGCGAATAAGCCAGACACAAAAGGAAAAACATTGCAGGATTCCACTTATCTGAAATATCTGGAACAGGCAAATTCAGAGAGAGAAAATGGACTAGAGGTTTCCAGGAGGTAGAGGGAGGGGATGGAAATTATTGTTTAATGAGTGCAGAGTCTGTTTGAGAGGAAGAAAAACTTCTGGAAGTGGGTAGTTGTGATGGTTGTACACCATTGTGAATTTACTTAATGTCACTGATTTGTATGCTTTAAAATGGTAAAATTTTTGATGTATATTTTATCACAATAAAAAATTAATGAAGAAATTATGTAAGAAAAATTTAGCCATGCGGGCAGTCTAGGTCTGCAGATTTGCTGTTTCCAGGTACTCCTTGACAACCACTCTGGCCCTAAAAATCAGGCAGGTTTGGATGGGATTGAAGGCTACACACATCCTTGTAAGTACTGGTTTGGATGGGATTGAAGGCTATACACTTCCTTCTAAGGATTGCTCAGACAAACACCCTTTACCTTTACACAGGAATTGGAAATACTCTTCCAAACTCTCTCCAAGTTATCAAAAATTCTAAACGAATGTAGTTTAAATGAATTAAATTCTGTCATTAGGAAATATGAAAATAAACACATTCTTTCACCTTGATATATTTTGGGAGAAATTTTTACCACATCCTATAGTGAAGTGGAGATCTATATACATTTGCAAAGCGATTCTTTTAGAGAGCCTGTCAGAGAATCAGAGCAATCTTACCTTGTGCAGAACAACTCTTGTTTGGCTGTCGTTGTGATATTGCCTAAATTCCTGCCAGGTGGAATTTTATGAGCTCTCAGAATTAATGCTATCTTGAGAGAAGAGATCTGGGGTCAAGGATGCATTAGATGTGAGCCAGAGACAGAACCAGGCCTGGAAGCAGGGGGCAGCCACAGAAGGCACTGCCTTGTCCCCACCTGATGACAGGTGTGCTGGATTGGCATGGATGTGAGGGAACCTAGTGCAGTGATTTTGATCACTAAATCTCATCGATGCATTTATCAGAACATTCAGAAAGAAGATCATGCAACAACTTCATGCCTTTTCCCCCTCTAGTTCACTCCTCTAGGTAGTACATGTGGCTCAGTGAATTTTGCAGGATAAGCTTGCTGATACAGACCATGTAGCCCCAAATCCTGCAGATCCCTGCATTCTTAATGTCATAATATCTTAATGCCTATTAATCCAGGATTACTTATGTCTCACTAGCTGGAGTCACCTCATTATTCAAAGTATCATCAGTTTCAGTTTCTGAAATAATCCTCAGCATTTGAAATAAAGACCAATAGGTTTATTAAACAGTATCTAGGTGTCTTCATAATTATACAATATATTATGAAGTGCCTTTGGGTGGGGGAAGAAGGATATCTCAGTATAATGAGATAACTCTGCTTTGCTGGGTTTATATATTTGATTTCTGTGGATGATTTAGTTTAGGGGTGAATGGGTAGATTTCAGCTGTTACAGAGAGACTAAAGGGCACTGATGGAATGCCAACCAGTGTCCATACAAAACCCTCTCTGCATTATCCACACCACATTATCATCCAGCACCTTCCTGAATAGTCCCTGTGACATGCTGCTCACTACTTCTAAAGCTGAGCTGCATCAGCAAGCCTTGGGAGGTTGTTAGAGACACAGACTCTCAGGTCCCACCTCAGATGGACCAAATCAGAACATGCATTTTAACATGAGTACCTAATGATTCATGTAGTAAGCTCAAGTTTGAAGCATTCAGCATTTGGTCTTGGCTGCACATTGGAATCACCTGGGGAGGTGACTGGGATTAAAAATTCCAATGCATCGCTCTCACTCTGATTTAACTGGCCTGCAGTATAACTATAGCATCAGGCTTTTCGAAGCTGCCCAGGTTTGTCCTGGTCAGCCAGGGCTGAGAATCACTGGGATTGGGAATTCAGAGGCTGGTGGCTGCAATGGACACAGTTCCTTCTTAAACTAAGTGAAAACCTGTGGCCCTGTAACCTTTGCTACTTCATTTCAGGTCATAAGCAATGAGCTAAATCCAACTCTTGGGACAATCCTGTGTGTATGAAGTGACCCTGAACTGGCTTTTCTCCCCAAAGCCTCTTTTGCATCGAGAACCATCTCTCATTTGACAAACCAAGCAGCCTCATCCGTCTTGCCTTTCCTCAAATATCCCCAAGGCTTTCTCTCCTGACAGCATGTTGCTAGATGCTTGACTTTTTGATTTGACTTTTTAATTCCTGGAAATGTGTGCAGATCCATATGGTTTTCTTATAGTATAAGAACTACAACTCAGACTTCACCTTACAAATGCAAACAATTTGTCCTGGTCAGTAGTGAACTGACCTAACTGTGTGTACCCTCATTTTAATCTGTAATAATAAGAAGAAAGTGACCCCCATGTATTTCTTTGTTCACTTTCACATCTAGATGTTAGACTCAATCTCAAAGTCGGTTCTCTTAGAAGCAGGCAAAAATTGCAACTGATTAATTGATAAATTCAGCAAATATTTATCCAGCACCTATTATATACCAGCCCTGTGCTAGGAGCTGGTTGACATTGAGGGAGTTATGGTTGTTAGTCTCTTCCTCAGAAGCTCACAGTCTGTAGAGGAGACAGGGTAACATGGGAAGTGGTTGACAGCGGTTACCTCTTTCTTCAAGGGGAGTAGAGATACTGAGGAGGGGTGTGAGTGACCCTTATAAATATAGATAAAAGGTAAAAGGAGGAAATCATTAACTTCCTTTAGTATAACAACAATGAAGACACAAGTTACCAAAACCTGTGTGATACTGCAAAAGCAGTTCTGAAAGGAAAATTATCACTTTAGATGCCTACATTCGAAAAACAGAAAGAGAGCACATCAAAAACTTACAAGCCATCTTATGGAATTGGAAAAAGAGGAACAATCTGAGCCTAAACCCAGCAGAAGAAAAGAAATATCCAAAATTAAATGAGAGATCAATGAAATTGAAAAGAATCATTCAGAAAATTAAGGAAACAAGGAGTTGGTTTTTTGAAAAAATAAAATAGATAAACCATTGGCCAGACTAACCAGAAATAGAAAAGTAAAATCTCTAGTAACCTCAATCAGCAATAATAAAGGGGAAATAACAACTGATGCCACAGAGATACAAGAGATTATCTCTGAATACTACAAGAAACTCTATGCCCAGAAATTTGACAATGTGAAGGAAATGGATCAATATTTGGAATTACACCCTTTCCCTAGACTTAGCAAAGAAGAAATAGAGCTCCTGAACAGACCAATTTCAAGTACTCAGATCAAAGAAACAATAAAAAATCTTCCAACAAAGAAATGCCCTGGTCTGGATGGCTTTACACCAGAATTCTATCATCAAACCGTCAAAGAAGAGCTTATTCCCATACTGCAGAAATTATTCCAAAAAATTGAGGAGGAAGGAGTCTTCCCAAACATGTTCTACAAAGCAAACATCACCCTGACACCAAAAACCAGGAAAAGACCCAACTAAAAAGAAGAATTTCAGACCAATTGCACTAATGAATATAGATGCAAAAATTCTCAACAAAGTCCTAGCCAACAGATTATAGTTTATCATCAAAAAAGTCATACATCATGATCAAGTAGGTTTCATCCTAGAGATACAAGGCTGGTCTAACATACAGAAGTCCATAAATGTTATTCATCATATCAACAGAAGCAAAAATAAAGACCATATGATCCTCTCAATAAATGCAGAAAAAGCATTCAATAAAATCCAGCATCCTTTTCTAATTAGTATACCGAAGAATATAGGCATAGGTGGCACATTTCTTAAACTGATTGAAGCTATCTATGACAAACCCACAGTCAATATTTTACTGAATGGAGTAAAACAGAAAGCTTTTCATCTTAGAACTGGAACCAGACAAGGTTGTCCTCCGTCACCATTACTATTCAACATACTGCTGGAAATTCTAGCCAATACAATTAAGGAAATAAAGGGCATCCAAATGGTAGCATAGGAGGTCAAACTCTTCCTCTTTGCTGATGATATGATCTTGTACTTAGAGAACCCCAAAGACTCAACCCTAAGACTCCTGGAAGTCATCAAAAAATACAGTAATGTCTCAGGTTATAAAATCAAAGTCCACAGATCAGTAGCCTTTGTATAGGCCAATAACAGCCAAGATGAGAGGCTAATTAAGGACACAATTCCCTTCACCATAGCATCAAAGAAAATGAAATACCTAGGAATATACCTAACAAAGTACTTCTATAAAGAAAATTATGAAATCCTAAGAAAGGAAATAGCAGAGGATATTAACAAATGGAAGAACATACCATGGTCATAGCTGGGAAGAATCAACATTGTTAAAATGTCTATCCTTCCCAAAGCAATCTACCTATTCATGCCATTCCTATTAAAA
>CAUYPK010159775.1:0-10254 GCA_963574355.1 Loris lydekkerianus | reverse complement strand
AGTAATATAGGTACTAGTTCTTCTTTAAAGATTTGGTAGGATTCTGACATAAAGCCATCCAGTCCTGGGCTTTTCTTTTTATGGAGATTTTGTATAGTTGATGCTATTTCAGAACTTGATATAGGCCTGTTCAACATTTCCGCTTCATTCTGGGTAAGTCTTGGTAGGTGGTGTACTTCCAAGAATTGGTCGATTTCGTTCAGATATTCATATTTCTGAGAGTAAAGTTTCTTGCAATATACTTTAAGGATTTTTTGAATTTCTGAGGGGTCTGTTATTTCAACTTTACCATTTCTGATTGATGAAATTAGAGATTTTACTCTTTTTTTCCTGGTTAGGTTGGCCAAAGGTTTATCTATTTTACTGATCTTTTCAAAAGACCATCTTTTGGATTTTTTGATCTGTTGTATAAGTCTTTTGTTTTCAATTTAATTCTGCTCTGATTTTGGTTATTTCTTTTCTTCTGCTGGGTTTGGGGTTGGAGTGTTCTTTCTTCTCTAGTTGCTTTAGATGTCCCATTAAGTTATTAACTTCCTTTCTTTCCATTTTCTTGAGGAAGGCTTGCAGTGCTATAAATTTCCCTCTTAGGAAAGCTTTTGCAGTATCCCTGAGGTTCTGATAATTCGTGTCTTGATTGTTGTTTTGTTCCAAAAAATGTGGTGATTTCCTTCTTAATCTCGTCTATAACTCCTTCAGCATATGGTTATTTAGCTTCTATGTTTTTTTTTTATGGGTATGCTGATTCCTGTTGTTATTGAGTTTAACTTTTATTCCATGATGGTCTGAGAAGATGCAAGGAATAATTTCTATTTTTTTAAATTTGCTGTGGTTAGATTTGTGGCCTAGGATGTGGTCAATTTTGGAGTATGTTCTGTGGGCTGATGAGAAGAATGTATATTCAGTTTTGTTTGGATGAAATGTTCTGTAGATGTCTGTTAAATGCAGATGTTGAATTATTAAGATCATATCTAAAATTTCTTTGCTTAGCTTCTTTTTGGAGGATCTATCCAGCAATGCTAAAGGGGTGTTAAAATTTCCAACTACTTGGAACTGGAGGAAATCAAGTCGTTCATGTCTGTTAGAGTTTCTTTTATAAATTGAGGTGCTTTCTGGTTGGTTGCATAAATATTAATAATTGAAATCTCATCATATTGAGTATTACCTTTAACAAATATAAAGTGTCCATCCTTATATTTCGTTATTTTTGTTTAAAGCCTATTGCATCTGCAAATATGATTGCAATGCCTGCTTTTTTCTGCTTTCCATTTGCCTGGAGTATAGATGACCATCCCTTCACCTGAGCCAATATTTGTCTTTTAATGTAAGATGCGATTCTTGTATGCAGGAGATATCTGGCTTGAGTTTTTGTATCCAGTCAGCCAACCTGTACCTTTTTAGAGGACAATTTAAACCATTTACATTAATTGAGAATATTGATAAGGCTTTCAAGAGTCTGGTGGACATTTTTAATCCTTTTGCAACTGTGGAAGTTGAAATTTGATCAAAATTTTCTGGGTGGGTTTACTTTTGTGGTGGAGGATTATGCTGGTCTTTATGAAGGATAGGTCTGAGAATATCCTGGAGAACTGGTTTAGTTATGGCATATTTCTTCAACATGTGAATGTCATTAAAGTATTTAATTTCTCCATCATAAATGAAATTCAGTTTAGCTGGGTACAGGAGCCTGGGTTGAAAGTTATTTGTTTTAGGAGATTAAAAGTCGATGACCATCCTCTTCTAGCTTGAAAGGTTTCAGCAGAGAGATCTGCAGTTATTCTAATATTCTTCCCCTTGTAGTGATGGTTTTCTTTCATCTCGCTGCTTTCAGAATTTTTATATTAACTTTAGTGAAATTGATTATGATGCGTCTGGGGGATGTCTTATTCAGGTTGAGTCATGCTAGAGTTCTGAAACTGTCTGCTATCTGAATTTCACAATCTCTTGGCATGTCTGGAAAGTTCTCTTTCATAATCTCACGAAGAAGAGATTCTATGTCTTGTGAAGCCACTTTGTTGCTTTCGAGGATCCCTATAAGACGAATATTGGTTTTCTTCGAATTATCCCAGAGCTCTCTGAGAGAGTGATCTGTTTTTTGCCCTCCATTTCTCTTCCTCTTTTAGAGTTTGGGAGCATTTGAAAGTTTTGGCTTCAATGTCAGAAATCCTTACTTCTGCTTGCTGCATTCTGTTACTGAGGGATTCTACTGTGTTTCTCAGATCTTTGAGGGCTACAACTTCTTGTCTCAATGTGTCAAAATCTTTGGTCATTTGGTCTTTGAATTCATTGAATTCTTGAGATATCTTTTGGGTTACTGCTTGGAATTCTAATTTGACCTTATTTGCTATCCAGATTCTGAATTCGATTTCTGTCATTTCAGCTATTTGTTTGTGCATGGGATCTTCTTTCTGCCCCATTGTTCCTTGGGGGAGTTGATCTACTCTGATTATTTATATTGCCAGAGTTTGTCTGTTGATTTCACCTCATGATTGTTTTTCACCATTGCCTCTGGCCGTCCTCAGAGTTGGGGAGGTGTCTCTTCATGATTCAACCCCAGCGTGATCACTCTATTGTTGCTGGATCTTTGTAGGGACTGACCCTGTGTAGCTCCTCTGGGGCTTCCCCAGCCAGGGAGTTCTGGTTGTGGGAGAAGCTCTGGAGTGTGGCACACCCAGATTCAGCAACAGGACAGGGGGTGGTGGACATGGTTCTGGGAGTGCCTGGCACCCAGTGACTTTGGCACAGAGAGTTGAAGGCTCCAGCAGTCTGTGGCCAGGAGACGGGCTCCGCACAGAGACAGGGAGGGCTCCGGAGGGCGCACAGCTACCAGAGACCCTGGCCAGATGAGTGGGCTGTTGTGGAGGCAGGGACGGTACGGGAGGGAGGATGGGGGGTTGTGTGGCTCCTGGAGTTCCTGGTTAGGGTGTGCGGAGGCCCAGCAGGCAGGGGTCGCAGTTTGCGGTGCTGTTCACACAGAGGTCCTGGTGGGCACAGGTTGCAGGTTGCTGCATCCGGGTGGGCACGGGTTGCGGGTTTTCCGTAGGTGCACCGCTTGTACGGAGGTTCAGGTGGGCACAGGTCTCAGGACGCGGTGTGAGAGGCCGCCCCACTGCCAGTGGGAATCCTGGTGGAGGGGGACTTGGCATGGCCCCCAGAGTCTCTTGCTGGGGGGGTACTTGGTCTGGCAGACAGGGAGTTGGGGCACTGCTCAAGAACCTCCTCCCTCAGTCTCAGCAGAGGTTAGGCTTCTGGTTCATCGGGTAAGGGGGAAAGGCATACTGGAAGTTCAGAATGGCAGGGAAGATCTTAGTTCGATATTTCTGCCTAACAAGAGAGTGTTCAGAGTCACGGCAAGGTCCCTCTGAGGAAGTAGTCCCCACTTCCCACAGCACTCACCCATGGGGTGAGGCAAGAGGTCCATAGTTCACCGCTTGTCCGTAGAAAATTCGCAGGAGCAAACAAGGAGAGAAAAGAAAGGAGACAGAAAAACAAAGAAAAACCACAGCTTTCTTGGGGGAGGGGACAGACACTCCTCTTTCCAGATGAATTTTGTACCTGAAGCTTGGTTTCTTGGAGGCGCAGCTTGCCTTAGCAGAGATGACCTGCAGTTATCATATCTCTCTCTCGGCTGGACTCCCAGTCTTCAGCTTAATTGGGCTATTTCTGGACATTATTTTTCCTTTTAGACAGGAGCCTCCCTCATAAGCTGCTGTCAGTCGGCCATCTTGCCCCGGCCTTCTCTATATCTGTTTCTATTTCACATGTTCTCTGTCCCCTTATCAGTTGATAGGCATTTGGGTTGATTCCACATCTTTGCAAATGTGAACTGTGCTGCAATAAATGTATGAGTACAGTTGATGATCTCCATACTGTTTTCCATCGAGGTTGTACTAATTTGCATTCCTATCGATTCTGTGTTCAGTGTTCCCTTTTTGCTGCATCTGAGCCAACATCTATTATTTTTTCATTTTTTTATTTAAATAGATTTAGGGGGTACAAGTGGCTTTTTATTACAGGGATAAATTTCATAGGGAAGAAGTCTAGTCTTTTAATTTACCTATCACCTCAATTGTGTACAATGTACTCAACAGATAATATTTCATCCCATATCCTCTCTCCTCCTTTGAGTCTCCAGGGTCCATTAAGTCACTCTGTATGACCACAAATACTCATTGCTTGCTTCCACTTATACATGGGAAAATATATTTAGTTTTAGTTTTTGTTTTTGCCAGGGCAAAAACCCACCACCTCTGGCATATGGGGCCAGCACCCTACTCCTTTGAGCCACAGGTGCCACCCTTAGTTTTTTTGTTTGTTGTTTTTAGACAAAATCTCACTCTGTCACCCTGGGTAGAGTGCCGTGGCCTCAGCCTAGCTCACAGCAACCTCAAACTCCTGGGTTCAAGCAATCCTCCTGCCTCAGCCTCCTAAGCAGCTGGGACTACAGGCACCTGCCAAGATGCCTGGCTAATTTTTCTATCTTTTAGTAAAGACAGGGTCTTGCTCTTGCTCAGGCTGGTCTTGAACTCCTGAGCTCAGGTGATTAACCTGCCACAGCCTCCCAGAGTGCTGATATTATAGGCACGAGCCAGTGCACCCAGTCAGTATTTAGTATTTTGTCTTGGGTTACTTTACTCAGAACAGCCTCTAATTCCAGCCAAGTTGCTGCAAAAGTAGAATGAACAATACGTGATAACACAATAAAGTAACTATAATCAATAATAAATTAGAATATACTTTAAAATAACTAAAAGAGTGAAAATGGAATGTTCCTAACACAAAGAAATGATAGATGTCCGAGGTGACAAATATCCTAACTACCCTTATTTGATTAAATTTACATTATATGCCTGTATCAAAACATCACAGGTACCCATAAATACACACAACTATTATGTACCCATAATTTAAAATACTTTGAAAGGACCATATCTCATTCTTTTGAAAGGCTGAGTAGTATTCCAGAGTGTATTTGTGTGTGCACATACACACATACTGCATTTTCTTTATCCACTAACTAGTTGGTGGGCACACTGGTTGCTTTCATATCTTTGCAATTGTGAATTGTGCTACAATAAACATACAAGCACAGGTATCTTTTTAATAAAATGACTTTTTCATTTGGGTAGACTGCCCAGCAGTAAGATTGCTGGATCAAATGATAGATATACTTTTAGTACTCTGAGAAATCTCTATATTATTTTGCAAGTAGTGTACATTCACACCAGTAGTGTATGTGTTTCCTTTTTACTATATCTGTGCCAACATCTATTGTTTTTTGACTTTTTAATAATGGTGATTCTCACAGGGATAAGGTGGTATCTCATGTGGCTTTAATTTCCCTGATGATTAGTGATGGAAAGCATTTTTCAACATAATTTGTTGGACATTTGTACATTTTCTTTTGAAAAATGTTCCTGTATTTTGCCCATTTTTTTTTTTTTTTTTTTTTGGAGACAGTCTCACTCTATTACCCTGGGTAGAGTGCCATGGCATCACAGCTCACAGCAACCTCAAACTCTTCAGCTCAAGAGATCTTTTGCCTCAGCCTCCCCAGTAGCTGGGACTACAGATGTCCACGACAATGCCTGGCTAATTTTTCTATTTTTAGTAGACACAGGGTTGTGCTCTTGCTCAGGCTAGTCTCAAACTCTTGAGCTCAATAAATCCACCCACCTCAGCTCCCAGAATGCTAGGATTACAGGCATGAGCCACTGGCACCCTGCCAATTTTGCCCATTTTTTTAATGAGTTTTTTTTTTTTCTAACTGATCTGAGTTCCTTGATTCTGGACCATTAGTCTTTTGTGAGATGTAGAGTTTGTGAATATTTCTTCCATTGTGTCAATTTCCTCTATTTCATGATCTCTTTTGCTGTGCAAAAACCTTTTAGTTTAATTAATTCCCATTTATTTATTTTTGTTTTTCTTACATTGCTTTGGTGTCATAGTCATAAATTCTTTGCCTAGGTCAATGTTCCTTTTTAAAAGAACATCTTTTATGAGATAATAGTCTATGTTTTTAATATCTCACCTTCTATTCTCTATTCAGATCACCCCTACTTGGGTATCCTCATCACTTCATTGAAACTATTTTTTTTGACAAAACTCACCAATAACTTCATGTTGTCAAATCCAGTGGTCACTTGTCAGTCACCATCTTAATGACCTCTCAGCAGCAAATACAGTTAACCACTCCGTTGTTTCTGAAATAATTTATTTTCTCAGCTTCTATGACATTACATTTTCCAGATTTTTCTCTCCTTGAAGACTTTCTTCTTAGCCTTCTTTGCTCATCTTCCCCTAACCACCTCTGAAAGATAAACACATTTCACACAAAACAGCAAACATAAAGCTTCGGTCAAATATGGCAAATTGGCCATGAATTCTTTATCTTCTCCCTACAAAACCTCCACCAAAGGATAAAGAATCAAAAAGGTATAAATCTGCAAAGATAAGGATCAAAGAATAAACGTATCAGTGGATAGATTTCAAATTTCTGGGTGGCACAAGTAGATGAAGTTATAGCAATTGACTTAGGACAACTAAGGAGGCCAAAATATAAGGCACTTTAAAAGAAGGAAAATGATATACCGTGAAAATCCTGGAAAGGTTCAATGCTTGAAGATATCAAGTACAAGAAGCGGGGATGGGGTGATAGGTTGCATATTTAGGCCCAAAGTCTTCCCCCTTTCTGCCAGTCAGCCAGGCTATCATTCAGCCAATGCATTGCATTGAATTTTTTTTCTCCTGTAGGATATTAGAAATTTGTCTTCTGGAGAAATTGAACCATAAATGTTTCAGACTTTGGAACACAAGACATAGCAGGAAGTGTGTATGGACTGTTGGGTTTAAATAGAGGAATTAAGCAAAAATATATAAAGTGACCATGGTACTCTCAGACCTTAAGGCAGGATGACTAGCTATCTACGAGGACCTATTTTCCTCTCTTTAATAATAAAACACCCCAGTTTTAGACAAGCATATCCATCCAGATAAAAACTGCTCAGCCTCACTTGCTGCTGGGTCTGAGAGGAAATGGACCACCAAACAGATACCACTAGCTTTTTTGGATATTTGGTTTTAAACTGTGTTTTGGCACTTGTAACCACCTTTACCTAACCATTGTGCTGAACACTTGCCATTATCAAAAAGGATCCATTTTCATCACATGTAACAACATGTTGTAGAAATGGTTCACCTTCATGTTGTAACAGCAAAGGCAAGATTTGAGGAATTTGTGCCATAAAGAAAAAGGACATATCCTTTACTTCACTTTCTTCCCCTGGCCACTGCTGGGAATGCTAATATGATGACAGGATCTAGAAGAGCCATCATAGCCTCTGACATGGAAGTTACATACTGAGGGAGGTAGTGTTAGAAAATAATAAAAGCCTAGTAATCTGACAAGTTAGAGCTGTCTTATCAGTCTTGGACTGATGGTCCCATGAAAGAGGAATACATTCCTTTTTTTCACCTTTATTATTCTAAATAAATCTATTCCAACATAAAATACTAAAAGTGGGGTGTTACCAGACCAAAACTGAAAATATGTGGTTGAGCAGCAGTGGTGAGGGCATAGAAATGGTAGGCTGGAGGGTGAACCATGGGCACAGTTTTGCCATCTTAATGGTAGCTTGTCTATACCAGCAATAAAGAAGCCTGGAGAGTGAGTGGTGATTAAATCACAAAAAGTGTTTCCCATAGCTTGTTGAGAATTTAATATTTTTCCTTGCAAGTAGTAGTACAAATCCTGGAAGAAGCGGTCATCAACAAGGTCTAGTGAACATGGTGTATGACAGGGAGTTTCCTAGTCCAGCTCTGTAGTTTGAGCAGTGTTGTTTGTGCAACATGTTGTCAAGCATTTTCTTACAAAAGGACTGACATGTCACTATTGACCAATCTTAGCTGTTCAATCTCAAGGATACTCATCATGTCATCAAACTGATTGCAGTAGACAGCCACTAAGATTTACTGACCAGGTTTCATGAAGCTATAGTGGATAATATCAGTGCTGGACCACGAAACAGATACCAGTAGCTTTTTCCAATAAATATCTTGTTTTGAACTGTGTTTTGGCACTTCATCTTTATCTAACCATTATGCTGAACACTTTAATTATGGAAAAAGATCGATTTTCATCACATGTAACAACATGGTGTAGAAATGGTTTACCTTTATGTTGTAACAGCAAAGAAAGGCAAGATTTGAGATGATGTCTCTTCTGAAGCTTATTTAATAAATGCAGAATACATCTATCCAGGTTTTTTATCTTGCCAAATTGTTTCAAATGGTCCAATGTTGTGGGAATAGTAACATCAAACCTTGCTGCTAATTTACATGTAGGTCGACATGGATTCACTTCCACTATAGCTTTCAGCTCATCATTATCCACCTTGGTCTCAGGTCGTCCACGTGGCTCATTTTCAAGATTAAAATCACCAGAAGGGAATAACTTTTCAAACCACTGACATACTGTGCTTTCATCCTTCCCAAGAGCTTTGCTGATATTTCCTTCCAGCTGTCTGTGCTTCATTGGTTCCATGATAGAATTTGTATTTGAAAATAATACAAATTTCTGATTTATCCATAGTTTCACAAAAATTACTCTAAAAATTTCTTTGAAAGACAATCACAAACTAAAATGTATGTTTAAAAGAATGAGGATGTATCTTCTCAATAAACATAAAACAATAAAGGTTAAGTGAAATGTCAGAGATATCAACTGTCAAACTTAGTATTGAAGGAAATTGAACATTTTATACTTAATAGCTTAATAAATGATCCTGATTAAGACACAACAAAAGCTGTATCTTCTCATAACATGGAATATAGATTATTGTAGATAAAATGAAATTAAAAATCTCAAAATATTGGTGTGTTGGCTGCCTCCTGCCATGTGCCAAAATACTGACATGGTGGTAAAAAAGGGAAAGAAATGAAGAAGGAAGAGAGAGGAGGAGGATATTGGCGGGTGTTGGGGATGTGGAGCATACAAACTCAGGCTAGAGATAATTCTAAAGAGATGAAACAAAGTGGAGTTTTTTCCAGCAGCCTTTTAAAAAATTGAGGTAAAATTCACATGATATAAAATTAATTATAAAATTCTATTTGATTACAAATAAAATTATATTTTAAAAATATAATTTGAATAATACTTTATACCCAGGTGGGACATACACTGATGAAAGCTTTCACTTGTTTTTAAAAGAGAGGGTCTTACTCTGTCACTTGGACTATACTGCAGTGGTACAATCATAGCTCACTACAGCCTTGAACTCCTGGGCTCAACCTCCTAAGTAGGTAGGACAACAGAAGTGTGCCACCATGCTTGGCTAATTTTTTTCTTTTTTAATCTTTTTTTAGAGACAGAATCTTGCTATATTGCCCAGGCTGGTCTTGAATTCCTGACTTCAAGTGATTCTCTTGACTCAGCCTCAGCCTCAGCTTCATAATTTGCTGGTATTTATAGGTGTAAGCCACCACATTGAGCCCACATTAACCATTTTAAAGTGTACAATTCAGTAACATTTTCATTTTTGTGCAATCACCACTTTTGGTTAGTTCCAAGACGTTTTTATAACTTCTACACCCATTAAATAGTCACTCTCCCATTTACCATTCCCCTTAGCCACTGGCACTCTGGCCTGCTTCCTTTCTCTATGAATTCATCTATTTTGGAAGCTTCACGTACAGTAGTAGTTCCTCTTTATTCACAGAGGATATATTCCAAGACCCCCCAGTAGATGCCCCAAACTGCACCAAATCCTACATATACTAAGTCTTTTCTGATAACTGAGAAATCTACTAAGTGAGATATATGGCGTAAGAAGGGATGATTCACATCCCAGGTGGGACAGAATGGAAAGCATGCTTTACCACACTACTGAGTATGGCACACAATTTAAAACTTTTTTTTTTTTTTTTATTTTATTAAATCATAGCTGTGTACATTGATATGATCATGGGGCATCATATACTAGCTTCATAAACCATTTGACATATTTTCATCCCAATATTCAACATAGCCTTCCTGGCATTTTCCCAATCACCGTGGCATGACATTTACATTTCACATTTGCTGAGTTTCACCCTTGCCCTTGTGAGATGCCCCATAGCTGTGATTCCACCAATACCCCTCCCTCAACCCCCCTCCCCCCTCCCTCTTCTCCCTTTCTCCCTTTCCCCTATTCTTAGGTTGTAACTGGGTTATAGCTTTCATGTGAAAGCCCTAAATTAGTTTCATAGTAAGGCTGAGTA
>CAUYPK010159771.1:0-15104 GCA_963574355.1 Loris lydekkerianus | reverse complement strand
GCTCTTTGCCTCTTATCATTATTTTGTATACTGTGGCTCTTTGCCAAGTTTGGATTTTGTTATGCTGCTTCTGAGGAGGGACCTCTGAGGAGCGATCTCCGAGCGCGTAGTCGAACTTGTTCGCCACCCCTGCTCTAGTGTTTGTGAACAGCCTTAGAGAATATCAGAAAGACATGCTCAGTCTCAATACCATTCATGTTATAAATCCTACAGTGGATTATCCTATATAAGCCAACATCTAAGGTTTTGACAATAACCCGTAACGTTGGTTATAATGATGATAAATACTTGATTCTTTAGCTATTTTGTCACGTACACACACTTACATACTATCTTTCCTCGCTCCTCAGCCCCTTATGAATTATAACCGTCTCTGCCTTGCTCATTTCACCAAGTATTTGTAACTATAGCAACTTTCTTTAAGTTCCTATGGATATATATAGCTACTTTTTACTTAGAGGCTTTACGTAAGATGTTGTTTCACTCATAATGCTTTCTTAATACACATTTACCGAGCTGATCATTCTCATCCTTAAAGGACAAACGTTGTGTTGTTTTCCATACATTTCCTTAGTTTCCAAAACCAGGTTATGTTGTTCTGTTTAACATTTTTATTGAAACCAATTTTTTCATAGGACTCATGACAGATGTTATTATATAAGAATCTAACATTCTGTCTCCTGCACTTTTTAAAAATTTACCACAGTTCATCTATTGTCTGGCACAATGCATAGCCCAAAATTACGTGCTAAACAATTTGCTGACCTAAGATTTCTTGGTCACCCTATGAACTCTGGTCCTTGGAAGGTAAAATATAATTAAGATCTTTATTCTTTCCCTACCTCTTCCTTAGTTTCCAGTTGTTTAAAGAAACCAAATCTAACCCAGTGGTTCTCAACCTTCCTAATGCCGTGACCCTTTAATTCAGCTCCTCATGTTGTGGTGACCTCCAACCATAAACTTATTTTCCTTGCTACTTCATAACTGCAATTTTGCTACTGTTATGAATCGTAATGTAAAGATCTGATATGCAGGATGCATTTTCATTGTTACAAAGGGGTCGCGACCCCTGCTGAGAACCACTGATCTAAACAATCAGAACCAGGTCTTTGGAGAAACCGATAGCTAAGCTTCTTGAACCTGGTGACAGGAATTTCAGGTGATTGGGGGTTTATATTGTGTTTCACCAGAATAACTCTCTAATGATTTATATTCGCAAGCTCTCAGGATAGACACAACAGGATTACATTTCCCTGTTCTTTTTTTATTCTCCCAATGTTTGGCAAACGATTCAGCATCTCACATAACTACCAATTCCCCTGTCTCTTTCTCAGCTGGACGCTGAGTTGTGTTCACTTTAAAATCTAATCCCAGGATTTGCAGAGTCCCTGACCTCTTCCTACACGTTTCATTCTGCTGATCTCGCAAAATCTGGTGTGGGATAGATTACTTGGTTCCTTGATTTCCTTCTCCAGAGAGTTTCTTTGTTGCTCCCAACCCTGAGCCCAGACAGCTTCGGGTCTGTGCTTCCCTCTAAATTCTAAATTTACTGCGCAAATGGGTATGCTAAACAAATTCAAATGTAGCAATGTGGTAAGTCTTCATTAAATAGCACAGGACACACTGTCCATTTCTTCCCGACTTCCTCTGAAAAAGGCAAACAAAGAGAACTAAATTTAATATGCTCTGTTCCTGGCATCGATTTTCCCATCTAGTCTACTTCCCTCTTTTTTTTTTTTCCTCTTTGCTATTTTACCTAATGTCACTAAATTAATTTTCTCTGGGTCGAATTTGTTTACTCAATCACAAACAAGAAAGAAGAGAGATTTGCCCGCGCATACAAATCAGGTAATGCAAACCTCACGTTGTCCTCAAAGTCCAAAATCCAACCTCACAACCCAAATCCCCAATTATAAAGCCTGTTTGCCTCAGAGCACATAGAACTTAGGCAGAGTGTGGAATTCATTACTCAGTTCTTCCCGAAAGATCGCATTCATTTCTCCATCGCTGGCGTGGTTCTCTGCTCAGGTCTTTTTATTGTGGCCAGGTCTCAAGGGATAAAATCTTAAACCCAAATGTTAATTTATTCAATGAGTATGGGAAAAAATCTATATCCTTCAGAAACTATGCTTCCGACTCCATGTGGGAGAGGAACCTGCCAGGAAGCCAGGCCTGTTCCTGGTCAGGGCTTGGAGAGGCCCTGTAAGCCTTTAACTCCGTGGCTCTCCTTTCTACCAGTCCCAGGACTGCGGTGACTTGGTCCCTTCAGTTTGATTATAGCCACACATTCCTCTGGCTACACTGGAGAATATCCTCTTTCAAAACTCATTTGCATACAGTGATTCCTAGTTGTTTTTATAGTTTACTTTCTTTGAGCAACATTAGTTTCTTGACATTTCAGGTTCACATTGGGGAATGGATGAAGCTTGAAGGGAGCATATATGGGGATAAAACTGAACAGTTCTGAGCATTTTATTTCACTTTCCTCTTTTCATTAGTATTGCCATAATCTCTATCCATTACTGCCTGTACTACTGTTACAGTCTCCTAAACTAGAATGGCCTTCCTGGCTTCAATCTGTGCTATAAAAAATATTAATCTGTGCAAAGAATCACTAGGAGCTATTAATTATCTTACTCAAAAGCCTTCTCTGTAGTAGATTACCCTTGTCTAGAACAAGCGACGAGCAGCAGCATTATCACCTGGGAACTGGTTACAAAGGAAAATTCTCACCTACGGGGCATCTTACAAGGGTGCATGTGAAATTTACTAGGTGTGGAGTATGAAAGTCTTAACACAATAACTAGGAAAATGCTGTGAAGGCCATGTTAACCAGTTTGGTGAAAATATTTCAAAGTGTGTGTGGAATTGTGATTGGATTAATGTACACAGTTATGATTTAATTAAAAAAAAAAAAAAAAAAGGAAAATGTTCAAGCTTTATCCCTGACTTACTGAATGAGAAACTCGGCAGTGGAAACCAGAAATCTGTTTCAACAACCCTTGAGGCGATTCTGACGCTCACTCGAGTTTGGAAACCCCTAGACTAATAAATAATCTAAATCCCTAAAACTGTCTGTCATTTAAGCTCCTCTAGGACATGATATCAACTCACGTTCCAGTTAAATTCTGCAAACCCAATTACACATTTTCTAAGTAGTAGTAAAACTGCGAGATGTACTACTTTTAAAATATGCGTTCTGCTTTCTCGTGCACTATATTTTTGTTAAACCATTCGCTCCTTCAGAGACCTTCTAATCACACCCTCTCTTCCAGTCGCCAGTAACAAAAACTCTGCTGCAATCCTCTTCATTCTCCAAAGCCCGTCTGAAAAGTGTCCGCCTTTTTAAGACTTTTCTGATTCCCTGTCAATAAAACATGATTCTTCCTGCCTTTGAATCTTGATTTCATGCCTTCAGGGCTTGCATCACAATATAATTTTTGAAATATTTTATTTATGAATATGGTAAATGGTGACCTCCTTTGCCATTTACTTAGAAGGCTTTGGCAGGCAGGGATTATATCCTGTTCGCCCCAGTTCTGGTGCAGTATCTACATAGCAGGTACTCAGCGGGTGTAGATTGGTTAAAGAAAGTAATTGTCTTTTATTTCTAGAAAATACAGTGCTCTGTAAGCCTCTTTCCCCCCAATTTTGATCTAGCGCATCCTTAGCAACCCTCTAGTCTCCACGGAGTAACATGTTATACGAGTCTGCAATAAGCAGAGGCACAAGGGAATAAACTCTGACTTTAAATTGGGTAGATTTGTGTTGGAATCCCAAACTCACCCCCCTCCCTGGGTACTGCAGGCAGGCCCCCTGCCTCTTTGCATTTTGTATGTACACTGGTGCTACCATTATCTACCTTCCAGAATTATTGCAGTTTGTGCAACCCTGTACTCAAAACTTGTAAACCAATGATCACTAATACTATCAAATGTGATCTCCTGCCGCAATTAGATAAACAGAGGGTTAAAATAATCAAGGTCACATAACTGGTAGGTTGTAGGACTATTTGAAATTAGCCTTCTCTGTTGTTATGGAGATACATTTAAATAAGACAAGAACTATTCAATGGGTTTGTCATCTGTTTTCCCACCATTAGAGCCAAATGTCTAGGAAGGAAGATAAGGTGTGGTAGTTATCCTCAAAGAGTAAACAAAGATAAATGTTAATCCATGTAATTTATCTTCATTTCACCAGTGCTATGATGGTGGCCATTTTTAACCAAACACACTTTTAAGAATTATACTTAGCCATAATTATTATCTTAATGGTTATCCAAACCCAAGTAGCTTAGTAAATGTAGAATGTAAATGTCTCAACACAGTAACTAAGAAAATGCCAGGAAGGCTATGTTAACCAGTGTGATGAAGATGTGTCAAACGGTCTATAAAACCAGTGAATGGTGCCCCCTGGTCGCATTAATGTACACAGCTATGATTTAATAATACAAAAATAAAAAATAAAAACTCTAAGTAGCCAATGAATGATCAAGGCAAAATTGGAAACTAAATATTATTTTTCTACTTCATTTCATCTTCTTTTTAGGAAAAATGCTTTAAAGAAAATTTTAAGTGCAAGTTCTTCTAAATGTGGCTCTTAGCCCCCTCCTTGCACAGTTGCTAACGCCTTTGGTCTTGCTTCCTGGGTTCTCACCTAGAAGACAGCACCACAGCCTGCCCAACACCACATTCTCATCTTACACTTATGCCAAACTAATTTATTTTTCCTCTCCACTGAATTAGTCTATGATTTCCATGGTTACCTGCCATGTTTTGATGAAACAGCCCTTCAAAATATTGGAACAGATAAAATAGAATTTGGAAAACATTAATGAAGAGATTGCCCAGGAACTTACATGACATTGAGCATCAGTTTTTAGTTGACTTAAATAAATTCTCAAGGGATAATATGTCAGTTCTCTGTGTACGTGGGCATGTGTGTGTTCATATAAAACGCTTTATGAGAATCTGCACCGTCCCAACCTGTGGCACCTCTTACACTAACATCCTGTGGAGCTTCTTACTATCTATCATACTGTGACTTCTGCGAGTCATCGTTGGGATGGATTAATGACATCATGTTTGTGTTGCATTCTGTTCTTCCAAATAAAACCAGTCATTTCTGAGGTGTTGATTACTTTGGCTTTACACCAATTTTCTTACCATATTTTTGTCAATGAAATGGGTTGGGCCACATCTATGGTGCATATTTTTATCTATAATAAAAATAAATAAATAAATAAATAAAAAAGAAATTCTGACGTACAGATTTATAAGTTACTTAATTCTCTTCATGTAGTTTTTATTCACATCTTGTCACTGCTGTATGCGGTAACTATAATAGTAAATAATAGTACATGGCTAATGTGTCAAATGTATATGTACACATATATTTATACCTACAGACACATTAGATTTCACTGCTATTCAAGTATGCTGAATACTGAAGGTCTTTTCTTTATCTTGACTTCTTATATGGAAACTCTAACAATAAGAGGATGATAGAAACCTAGAGAATGATACAAACCTAAAGGATGTCAAAAGGATTTTAGGCTTTGCATTCTCTGTGCATGTCTGTGTGCATGTGTGTGCACATCACCGCTGGGGCTATTCCAATTTTGTGACCCTGGAGGACCTAAACAAATGTCAGCTCAGCTCTGGATCGGTTAGCTGTTGCTGTGTTAAAAAGACCACCCTATAACTTAGTGGTTTTAAACATGCATTTGTTATGATTACTAATAGATTTAGGTGGATTTGTTGACATAGGCTGACCTCACCTGAAAAATTCTGTTTCAAGCCATGATTCTGGCTGAACTTGGCTCTTTGCTGAGGGTGGGCTCAGGCCTGCTTCAGGTCTCACGAACTGGGCCCAGGATGCAACTTCTCAGGAGTAGCCCTTTTCAAACAGACAGAAAGAAGAAACATAGGAGGTCTCTTAACATCTGAGCTAAAGCTAAAATAATTTCACCTCTAATTTATTTTATTGATCTCAGCAAGGCTTGTGGGAAAACCCAAGGTCAAGGGATGGGGAGATAGTCTCTGCTCCTTTAGTGGAAAAAGCCACAAAGTGGCACCGCAGCAAAGGGCCTGGGGCCAATAATGGAATCTATGACATGTCATCACGTAGTTACATAATAATATTGTGTCATTAAGTTGCTTAAGTATATTATATCTTGCTCCTAAATACATTTGCCTTATTGTTTCATAATATTCAATACCTCTAAATATAATCCTAAAAAGTGTGTTTGGATAAAAATGGCCACCGCCATAGCACTGGTGAAATGAAGATAAATTACATGGAACATTTATCTTTGTTTACTCTTTGAGGGTAACTACCACACCTTATGTTCCTTCCTAGACATTTGGCTCTAACGGTTGAGAACAGAAGCCAAACCTATTGAATAGTTCTCATCTTATTTAAATGTATCTCCGTAACAGCAGAGAAGACTAATTTCAAATAGTCCTACAACCTACCAGTTATGTGACCTTGATTATTTAAGCCCTCTGTTTTCAATCCTCAATTATAAAATGGGCATTCTTATTGCACACTTGGCACATTGCTCTGAGGATTAATGAGACAATTTGATAAAGCAGCTGGCACAATACCTGGTACATAGTAGTATCCAATAAAGATAAATGTTCTTCGAATGAAGCAAATGTTATCTATCATGAAAACTAGATACCAATATTAATGTACCAGGTACCCATTCTGAAGCCATGTGTTTAATAATATTTTTTCCATTTTTAATAACTTTGTGAAGTCATTTATTATAGAATAAATGTATAAATGTCCATAGAATGTATCAGTACCTTCTATGTGCACTTTGTTCTGGGGATTAGAGGTACAACAAAAAACAAAACAATAAAATATTCAAGAGACAGGTAATAAGCAATAAATAATAATAAGCATATAAGAGTTAAAAAGAAAATAATACATATCTAACACTCATGGGCACACACATCACATATTTATTTTCCCAACCCCTCCTCCTGAATCAATACACTATTTCCATAGCTAACTGTTATCCTTCGATGAAATAGCCATTCCAAATATTGGAAGAGATAAAATAGAACTTGAAACATGTTAGTGAATACACCACTTTGACACTCTCATGGCAATAAATATACAATTTTAATTAACTTTAATAAACTCTCAAGTGGAAATATATATACAGAGGATGCCAAAAATGTATACACATTTTAAAAAAGGAAAAAAAAACTATATTAAAATTATAATACTCAACATTTACTGATATAAAAAGATGAATACAAGTCACGTCGAATGCCTCTTGTAATTGCAGAAGTCAAATGTGCCTTGAGTATTACAAATTTCATACAGTTTTCTTTCATAAAATGTGTACACATATTTTTGGCACCCTCTGAATATAAAAACTAAGGAACGTGATAGGAAAGGAATATATAAAATTGTTGATTGAGGGAAATATAATTAGATAAACTGGCTAGAGGAAAAGTCTTAAATGCTTGTTTCCTAGCAGAGGTTTAAGTTAGGGGTTCTTAACGGGAGGTTTACGGGCTCCTTAAAGGATTCATCAATTGTTAAATTTTCAAACATAATTTAAAAACCTAAAAATGATATATTTTGAGAGCAAACACAGATTGGTCATACAAACTGTATTATATTAACACAACTGTTCCTGACTTAATGTGATGTTAGGGTGTTTCCTTCAATAGCTCTGAAAAGCCTCTAAAATTGGATGCAAAATTTTGTGTGTTTATGTCCAGAATTTGTTTTCCTCTGCCCTGAGGAGAGATTGCATAGCTTTCATAAGATATTCAAAATGCTTGTTAAGAAGCACACACTTAGGCAAAAGTCGTAAAGGGAAATTACTCCCAGGGTGTGAGTTAGGAGGTTAATTCTTAGTTCAGTGTGCTGCATCCGATCACGTAATAGGGAATGTGCCCCGTGTCCCAATCACTCCCCAGCAGGAGGGTTTATGCCAAAAATTAAGCAAGTTTCCAACTCACCTGTTAGCTTACCAAATGAGGGGTTCTTGAGGCACAAGAGACCTTCCTTCTGCCCTCAGGGGGAAAAGACTCAAAAATAATTGGCACACCATGTTATTAGCACCACAGTAAGGAAACAAAGACGTTGTAGGCCTTTTGTTTACTGCATTTAAAAATGCTGATGCTAATTGTTTTTACAAGTTTTTAGACGTACAATAGATCCCTTTTAGATGTATAAGTACTGCTTAGCCTCTCTGTACAATTGAAGAGTGCAGACCAGTCTAGGACTGAATTAGTAACAACTTACTTGTATTATGTACGTTATCACTGACTGAATTTCATCAGGTATATTGTCTTATTTGGGAACCAAGATGCAGAAAAGCCAAAAGTCAAATGAAAATAAAATAGTGGAACCAGTGAAGTTTCTACAAAATGCATTGTCCAAATCATGAATAGAAGACCTAGGAAATAACTCTGAGATTATGTCATCGATTTTGCTTATTTAAAAATGTTCCTTGATTACCCTTTAGCTGTTGTTTCAGCATTTAAATGTCCTTTGTATAGTAGCCCTCATGGTGGAAAGACAGATGAATTTCTGCTGCAATTGTAGAATGATGTGATCAAAACAGTTCTTATATACATTTACCAAATTCTCTAGAGTAAAAAGTACTGTATTATTATTTAGTAGAGTTCCCCTTTTCATAAGCTCTTGTTCTCAAATAACTGTTCGATACCTCCAGGTTAATCATATCCTGAAATCTCAGACATCTGAGACACTGAGTTCATTTCTTTGATAATTTTCTGAGCATTTTCTTTCACCCAGCTTGGTCTGTTTTCATCTCTGCTATGATCATTATGAAGAGAGTCTTAGACAATTTTTCTTTGAATAGCCTGTGCCGTCACTCATTCTAGTAAATCATCCTGCTTAATTCCACTTGGCATAGCTGACAGTCTTTCTAGTTTAATATTTTCATCAAAATGTGGAGTTTTCTCTATCCCCCAAGCTACAGATAGTGGGTGTGATGTGAATAAGGATAGAAATCTCCTTCCTACTTTTTGCCTCTTTCCCATCTACCTCAATGTAGCATCTTTGCAAGAATATCAAAATATTTCAGATGTCCATTATTAAAGCTGAATTATATTGACATAAGTTGCTGAATTTTTAAGAGATTCGGTTTTATAATATGAGTACTGCTAAGGAGAAAATATTTTAAACTATCCTTTTTTTTTCTTTTTTTTACCATAAAAATCTACCTGGGTTTATAAAAAGATATTAAAGATTTCAGTCCCACAGCTGCTTTGTTTAGCTGTGAAATGAAAAGCAAGTCATGTTTTCTGAAGGTGCTTCAGTACTCTTATTGCTCAGGGAAACGATTCCTATGTCAAAGGTTTAAATTAATGTTATTTTGAAGGTATTTATGAAACAAAACCTTAGATCCATGGATGGGAAACTATTTCTTTAAAAAATAGAAAAAGCAGAAACCACAATAGAAAGGACCAATACATTTAATATTTTGAAAATGAAATATTCTGTTTTCCAAAAGACACCAGATATGAAACAAAATGTGAAGCTACAGATAGCAGAAATCACACAGCCAACAAAAGATGTAAGCACAGCATCCGTGAAGGATTTTCCACACAAATAATAAATAGATGAATATCTCAGTTTAAAAAATGGGAAAATTTGTGAATAAGTATTGTGATCAGAGCCACATTGGTCAACTTAATTTCCAAATATTAGGAGAGTGCAAAGGTTTTTGTTAGATGGACAACTTTTATAATGCTTGAGTCGGGACTATGAGTGTGCCCTTCACTTGGATGGTGTTCATTGTATCTGTTAGATAATTTTTTTTTTACCCTTTCCATCCCCCTTCTTAATTTTCAGTGACTTTGACTTCTATCTGTGCCCCTGTGTGCCCATCAATTAGTTCCAAATTGTTAGAGGGTACCTGTGGTGTTTGTTGTTCCATCCTCCAGGTACTTCACTGAGGTTAATGGTCTCTAGTTACATCCCCAAAGGACACCAGTTCATTTCTTTTCATGGCTGAGTAGTACTCCTTGGTGTGTGTGAGTGTATTTTGTTAATCCACTCAAGAATTGATGGGGGACTTGTGTTGACTCCACATCTTTGAATTGTGAATTGTGCTGTAATCATCATTTGGGCACAAGTGTCTTTTTCATAAAATGACTTATTTTCCCATGGATAGATACCCAGTAGGGGGATTGCTGGGTCAAATGGTAGGTCTACTCTTAGTTCTTTAAGGAATTTCCATACTGTTTTCCATTGTGGTTATTTTAATTTTTAGTCCTACCCACAGTGTGTGGCTTTCTTGATACTTCCAGCCCACCAGCAATGGCACTGTGGGCTGGGAGTTTCTCCATCTAGGATTCTGCACCACACTAAGAGCAGGGTTTGTTTTATGAGGGGTGGGGAGGTTCCACAAGTGCACTACAGTTGGGACCCTACCATACTCTCCTCTCAGATCTACCCAAGTAGGCTCCCTCATGTCCTGAAGATTAGTTCACAAGTCTCCCCTCTGCACCCCTGAGGATGGAGTCCTGGGGGTATGGCATCCTGCCTTCAAGCCTGTCCCCTGGTCTCCCAAGAATTTTAATCTCTTATTATGCCAGGGAGAAGCCTGCTGGTCCTGAGTTGCTGTGTTAGTGCTCAAGCAGGTTTGATGTCCTTTCACTTTGGGGTGGACCCTGCTCTGCTGGAGCACCTGGCCAAGCAGCATCAAGGAGGGCCACTGGGCACAGAGCCCACAGTCCAAACACCCTTGGGTCTGCTGTAGGGCTTTGAGAGGAGAGGTGTGAGTCTCACTCTTTGTAGGAGCCTAGTGGACATGCCAACAGAGGGAACCAGCTGAGAATCTCGACCCAATGTCCCTTGGGACACCCCTGGCATTTGGTAGCAGTGGCAAGAGAGAGAAATGAGAGGAGAAGGGTCTAAATGGAGGACAGCTGGCACTCTGGTTATCTTTGTCCCTCTCCTCAGAAGGCAGCCCACCTAGAATGTTCAAGCTCTGGGATTCCCCAGGACACACTGATCCCTGTGGCCTCTGCAATCTGACTGGACTTGGGAACTGTGTGGGAACAAGTAACACAAAAACTGAAGGTCTGAAGCTCCCTGTAAAGGATGAGAGCACATGTCCTGGAGAGGAGGGTGAAGATGCACCTTCTTTTTCAGATGACCTAGTGACCAACGTCTCTAGTCAGCCATCTTCCATCTCTTTCATGGTCAATTTTTTAAAATACACATTTTATTAGCAATCACAAAAAGAATGCAAGTTTGAGTATTAATAGAAAATAACCCCAATTCTAGGTTTTTTTTTTTTAATTAATAAAACTTAGAACATCGAATTTTAGTGAAAATTTTGGGGAAAATATGTAATTCACTGCGTCTGGGTGTATCAATTACTATACATTATAGAGCAGATTTGCAGCATGTGAAGAGTTAAAAATGCCTATAAACCTCGTTTTTCTATTTTGATGTTAATTGTGCATAAGCCGATGCATCCATGGATGCTCAGTGAATATCACTATAGCCAATAAAGAATCACTTACCTGTTTCTTTTTTCTTTCTTTCTTTCTTTCTTTCTCTCTTTTTTTTTTTTTTTTTTTTTTTTACAGAGCCTCAATCTTTTGCGGTGGGTAGAGTGCCTTGGCATCATCGCTCACAGCAACCTCAAACTCCCGGGCTCAAGCGAGTCTCCTGTCTCCGCCTCCCAAGTAGCTGGGACTACAGGCTCCTGCCACAACGCCCAGCTATTTTTTGGTTGCAGCCGTCATTATTGTCTGGCGGCACCTGCCTGTTTCTTAATAGAGCTCAGACAAACACTATGTTTGATTCATAAAATGGAATATTGTAAGTAAGGAAAACAAATGAACCATACACAGATACTAGCATGAATAAAGTCATAGGAGTAAAAAAAAAATTGCAAATAAATAAGTAAAATATTGCTTTTCCTATAAAAATGTAACATACTAAATATTTCTGTATGTATTAACACATGTTGATATAGAGGAAGTTCCAAAGCAAGTGTATGAATGATTTGAATGACACATACACATCACCTTTATAATTGCAGACACCTCTACGGATACCTCTATCAAACTCTTCTTGGCTTGCCGAAGGGTATTATTTGCTTTTGTTTGTGTTATCATAGGTAGATGTTAAATTTCATTAAGTACTTTTTTTGTCACTAGTCATGATGTATTTTTTTTCTCTCCACCTACAAATGAGGTTAATTGCTGTACTATATAGTTGTCAAAATTAATAGCCCTCACATTCCCATGTTAAACTTGGTACTGATAGCTGTTGTGTAAGTGAATTACTAAACTATTAGCTTACTTTTGTTATATTTGCTCATATTTTAAGAACTATTTCTGCATCATTAGTAAATGAGATTACCTATGATTTCCCTTCTCAAATTTCCTGTGTCTAGTTGTGGTTAACACACTTATAAAGTATTTCCTCTTTTATTTTCCATTCTTCTTTTATATTTCCATGAAATAGTTTATATAAAGTAAGTGTTACTTGATGTTTGAATGTTTAATAGCATTGGCCTATGAAACTTTTTTGGTAAAAATATAATGGATAGACAAAATATAGCATAGTCATAAAATGAATTCCTACTCAGGATAAAAAGGAATGATTGGTAGATACATTCAAACTTGACTGAATCTCAAATATATTTGTGATGAGAAAAGTCTTGTATCACAGAATACAAATCACAGAGTATGACTTCATTCATATTAAAGATTCTGTGGCAGGAAAAAAATCCAGAGAGTTGTTACTTTTGGGAAGTAAAGTTGGGAGCCTGTCGTAAAGAGTCATGAGAGAGGCTTGGTGCCCACTGTCCACTGGTTACAGTTCCAGCCACATGCACCAAGGGTGGCAGGTTCAAGCTCGGCCTGGACCTGCTAAACAACAATGCCAACTGCAACAAAAAAATAGCCAGGCATTGTGGCAGGCACCTGTAGTTTCAGCTACTCAGGAGGCTAAAGCAAGAGAATCACTTAAGCCCAAGAGTTTTAGGTTGCTGTGAGCTATGACAACACAGCACTCTACCAAGGGCGACTTAAGGGGATTTAAATAAACTACCTCAGAAATTTTATACCAAGCCCTAACCTCTCTTCTTAGACCCAACTCAGACCCAACCATCTCATTTACATATCCAAATTTACTATACTTATGGCCTCAACCTCAAGATATCCAAAGCCTATCATTTGATATTCTCATGGAAACTTTGCTGTGTGAGCTAGACCTCAGTATAACACAATCCCTTAGGATTCATCCCTGATTTTTCCTTTCTCTGTGTTTCATACAGCCTATCCAGGCACTGCCATGTCTTTCTTTGCCTACCTCAAAAATATTACATGTTCAGAACAGTACACTTCTTATCTCCACAGATATTGCTGGGCTAGGTATCAACATCTATCATCTAAATGACCACAGGGCTTCCTAATTGCTTTATTGTCATTTATTTTTCCTCTAGTCAACTCTTCGCACAAGAGCAAGGGTGAATATTTATATCAGAAAGTCAGATTCTGCCATTGCAAATGTTTTTACATCCTTTACTCGGTACTTGAATTCAGAAAGAAATACATGACCTGCTCTTCTGTCTGATTGCACATTATGCTACACCTCTCCCCCAATTAATTTAAGGTGCTCAGGCTCACTAGACTGGTCCAGGACTACATCTTACTTCTTTGTGTTTTAGGGCTTTAACAATAATGTTTTCCACTTTGTTCAAGGTTTTATCCTCTGTCTTTGAGTAGTTGGCTTCTCCTTGTGCTTTAGGTTTTAGATGAAACATCACTTGTGTGCCTCTCCCTAAATTAGTGCTCTACTATACTTCCAATAGGGTTACCCACCTCCTCCAGAGTGATGGAGTTGGGGAGGAACAAAAATCACCAAGTTCTACAATATAAACTTGTATCTTTTCTAAGAGTTTTCTCACCTTATATTCACATAATAAAGAAGATTTATTCTTTTCAATCTTCCCTCAACAAAAAAAATTGCTGCCTCACAATGACTTGTCTTGTTTGCTCACTTGTTTTGCTGAATTGGGAGCATTTAGTATTTGTGATGGAACAAACCTTCCTTATATGGAACTGTCACACAGCTTTGGCTTCTGTCAGTAACACCAGTAGTGCTCCCTAGATAGTCTGTTAAGCCAACAAGAAGACCTAGGCACATTTCCAGCTGTCTGCTAAGGAGGTAGTACCTCTCCCTGGTGGAGAATCAAAGAAGGGGCTAATAGACTTTGTTAAAAAATAAATGGGTTTCATCTTTGCAAACACCCTGTTATGGCTAATAAAATTAAGATTCTGGAGTCTCAGAATAAGTAAATAATTTACCTAATAAATAAATGGTGAATGAAATATCAAATAAAATGCGTAAGACTCCAACTTCCTCCCTCTATGAGATTGCCTTTGCAGAAATGTCCACAGTATAGAGGAAAGTAATGTTAACTTCCAAAATTTGGTTCTAATCAAAAAGTCACGAGTGTCAAAATGAGTGAGAGATAACATTTGATTCCAGAGTTCAGGCACAGCTTCCTAGAGAAGGGTTATTTAACCTGATTCTTGAGAAAAGAAAGTGGCTTAGAATGTAGTTGGTAGAATGGTATTTTTTAGGCAGAAGGAATATTTGAGCCAAAAGAAATTTGGGAAACCTAATAGTAGGTTCTGAAAATACTAAATAACAGTAATTAACTTTTGTAGGCAAGGGAGTGCTGAGAGCTTTTTTTTTTTTTTTTATTAAATCATAGCTGTGTACATTGATATGATCCTGGGGCATCATACACTAGTTTCACAGACCAGTTGACACGTTTATATCACACTGGTTAACATAGCCTTCCTGGCAATTTCACAGTTATTGTGTTAAGACATTTACATTCCACATTTACTAACTTTCACATATACCATTGTAAGATGCACAACAAGTGTATTCTCACAAATCCCCCTCCTTCAACCCACCTCCCCCCTCCCTCCCCTCCCTTTCCCCTTCCCCCTATTCCTAGGTTGCAAATGGGTTACAGCATTCATGTGAAAGCCCTAAATTATTTTCATAGTAGGGGTGAGTACATTGCATACTTTTTCTTCCATTCTTGGGATACTTTACTAAGA